>APFE031403772.1:85225-176036 GCA_000404065.3 Pinus taeda
ATGCAAAGAACAAGACAAATACAAGCATAAAATCCGGGAAATGCAACTATGTATCAGTCAAAAAGGATACAACTCAAAAATCATAGTAAAGACACACGAGTGGAACCATAATGATAGTCGTCTATTATTATTGATAAAACAAAAGAGAATACAACCAAGTTCTGATGTCAAATCCTCCTTTGGCTGGGTGAATCAACACACATGCCTTGTAAAGCTTGTAGGGGATGGGAACAAGTCTCTCTCTCCTTGATCACTTGGACATGGATCTCCTCCTTAAAGATTTAGCCTCATAGGGATACACAAGACCTCTTGCAAGATGAGCTTAGCAATCCTCAGACTTTGGGAACTTGTGAAATAGAATTACTAACCAAGAATTACCAACTAGCTTGTCAAATGGGAAAGAACAAGCTTATATAGAGATAGGAGGAGTAGATAAGTCCATCCACTTGATTCATGGGATTTTCCTTATCATTAGGAAGCTTCCATGAGAAGTGGAGAACTACTTCCCCCCTTGGGTGATACGAAGCCCAACTGAATCAATCCAAACTGGAAATAGTTGATGGATAAGGTGGAAGGAACCTTCGGAAGTTTGATGGTTAAAAAATTTACCCAACTGGGTTGGCGCTAGTGCGACTCTGAGACAGAGCACCAGCTAGCACACCCTCTTTGGAGGATTTACCCCATTGGCGTGAGCAATACACTGTGGAACATCGCCAATGGAGAAGGGGCTACATTTTTGGGTATTTTGCAGAAGGTGTCTTCACGGCATATAGAATACATACTTTAAGGGATACAAAGCAGGTGTTTTCAAGTCATGTCGCTTCTCACAGGTCCCGGAATAGGTCCTCCAATGTACGGGAGAAGGGGTAACAGGGACGGTGACAAAATACTGTGTAACACCCCCAAAGCTAAAAATAGATGTAAATTTCCTTGTAAAATGTCATAATTTCATAGTCAATCTGGGCTGTTCATTAGGCGGAGATTTGACGGTAGAATTTATGTTTAATTTAGGGTTTTTTTCCCTTGAAGGAAACCCCTCAATATATATGAGGGAATTGTAATGTGTCTATGTAGATTTGTATTATGAGTGAGAAGAGAGAGGAGATTGAGCAAGAGAGAAGAGGGAATTACAACAGATCTGTTGTAGGTTGTATCTCTTTAGTTTGCTCGATAATATAAAAGGAAGGACTAGTTGCTTCTCTGTGGACGTAGCCTAAACTGGGTGAACCACATATATCTATGTCTCTCTTATTTTATGTATTTTCTGTGTTTATTTCTGCAATATTTTATTTGTTCCATTGCTCTTTAATATATAATTTTCTAACAAGATCATCTCTACATAATCTTAGTGATAGTATGGGATATCAATTTTATAAGGAATTTTTTCACACCATGTATAGGAGTCAAGGAATGTAGCATGGGTAGGCAAGGTAAACAAGGACATCAGGTCTTACAATAAGCTTTTTGATCTCAAGGGATATGAGCTAGACTTGAAAACCACATAGATATTCTTTAATGATCTTTGGTTTTAAGTCGATATATGGGAACCATATGAGGTATTTATAACCACATATGGGAGTCAGTGTCTATCTTATGATATTTAGGAGAGGAAAGAAAGGCCCTTAGTCCCTAAATTAATCTTTCTCAATATGATCAATTTCCATGAACAAGACATCTAACTGGGAATTTGGTCATTTAGTATGTTTTACATAATAAGAATGGGTCTCATGGCCTTTACTATGGCCAAGGAAGGAAATTGTATAAAAGGAACTTAAGTCCTAAATAATTAGTGTCCATTAAAAAGGCTTCAAACTACCACATTAATTATATTCTCTAAGGGATATTCTTTGGCCTCTAGGAGGGATGTGTCTTCCATTCAAAGGTTTTGCACACCATGATTGGGTCTTGGAACCTCACCATTGGACCTTAATGAAATTAATAGTCTTTTAAATCACATATGATGCTTACAAGTGTAGGCTTGGTCAAAATAGGAACATAAGGGGCTTAGGCCTTATTTGAATTTTTTATGATTAAGCTTTGTGAAGTATTTATCAAAGAACCACACATGGCCTCTATAGGGGATCTTAGGTATGTATGGGGGATATTTAGTGTCATCAGTATGTTTTACATAGTAATAATTATGGGCCTTAGGATTTTACCATGGCAAAGGAATGAAAACAATGGCCTCAAGCCCAAAATGAAACTACTTATGATTACATTGCATGAAAAGGTACATAAATAATAATATAAATACTCTTTGAGGGATTTTAGGCTTCCATTTAGGATAAGGGTTCCATTATGAGGTTTTCCACATCATATATGGGAGTTAGGGCTTATAGCTTGTCCAAGGAATGAAAAGGGGCCTTAGGCCTAAAACAAATCTTTCTCATGTTTAATCCCATGAACAAAATATTAGAATGGTAATATGAGCACAATTATTATGATTTGCATAATAAGAATGGGTTTTATGGCCTTTATGATGGATAGGGAAGGAAAAAAATATTCTTTCTCCCTAAACAATTTTTTTCTAGTAGTTCAATGGACATGAATAAGGCCTCGAACCACCACACATATCCTATCTAAGATATATCTAGCCTTCAGGTGCACCATAGGTGATCTTTGAAGGTTTTGTGTGCCATAGTTGGGCCTTGGGGCCTCTAAGTTTGGCCTCAATATAATTAGGAGGTTTTTTGCACCATGTATGGCACTTTGGGTCTTAACCATGGTAAAAGAAGAATCATAAGGTGCTTGGGTCATATTTGAATCTTCCCATATATCCATCTAAGCTATCATAATCATAGCATCAATAAAGAACATACATATCCATCAATGTTATCATCATCATAATATCAATAGAAGACATAGATATCCATTAAAACTATCATCCCTATCACATCAATAGAGAACATACATATCCATCAATGCTATCATCATCATAATATCAATAAAAGACATACATATCCATCAAAGTTTTCATCGTCCTAAATTCAACTAGGAAACAAACATAACCATCACATCCACTAATATTAGAGTCAAGTGTATAGATCCTCAGCTAGAGGTCCTCAAAAAATAATGTGTGAGCCTTAAGGATAAATTAATGCCAATTCCATATTAAGGTTGGTCAGCTAGAGCATGGCACTACAACAATTGCATTTTAAATTTAACATTTTGGGTTGTTTTATATCCTGCAAGATCATTTTGATTAAAGATTTAGTTTGTCAATTTCTAAAAACAAAAATATAATATAAGGAAATAATATATATCATATAAATATATACTAATATATATATAATAATTAAATATAATAATATATACATGCGCGCACACACACAAAATAAATTTTAAAATTCATATTTGTTATATTGTAATTTAAAAATTTATTAGTTAATAATAAAGCATTATATTAATTAATATAACAATTTAAATTAATTGTAGTTTTGGTTTGTTTTAATTGGCAATGTAAATATACATTTTAAATAAAATTGTGAATTTTATTTAAAATATCTTTCTGAATTTTAAGACATCTTTATTATTAAATTTGAATTCAAGTTTCTGTGATCCATATCATAATGTATAAAGAATTTTTCGGAAGAAATCACATTGAAGATTCTGGTCGACACGTTTCGAACCAGCGAGTTTGGTTCATCTTCAGGACATGATGATGATGTGGTTCATCATGTCCTGAAGATGAACCACACTCACTGGTTTGAAATGTGTCGACCAGAATCTTCAATGTAATTTCTTCCAAAAAAATCTTTATACACATTTATATTATGTTATTATACAATTTAAACTTGTAAATTTAACAAATTCATATTAAAATTTCAAACAAAATTGATAAAACAAAATTGATAAAAAAAAAAAGGTGTATATTTGAAAAAAAACATCTAAAAATTAAATAAAATATATTTTATTCAGTGATTTATCCACCAAACTAGATAAAATTCCAACGAAGGTTTTGGCATTAACCCTTAGTTTCACATTGGTTGATGTGGGTGTCCAATGATTTTATTTGGCAAATATGAAAATTTTATGTGAAGACAAAGTCCATGCAACCGATCGACATTTTAAATAGTTTATGATACTTGTCAGATCAATTTAGATTAATAATTCTACGTCTTGTAGGTTTTTGAGCACATTCTAATTCAAGAGTATATTATAAATTAGCGTTAGTAAGAATTTATTTGAATATTTTTAGTCTAGTGCATAAGGAACCTAAACGTTCGTACTCCGTATAGATTTACCTACATTTGATGGGGCACATGGTAGATAAAGTTTCATTAAGAATGCATGTGTGAGATCAATAAGAAAGAAATACAAGGAGTTGTTGCACTTTTATTATTTATTTTCGATATAAAAATAGGAGCAAATGTAAAGAAGTTTTAAAAAATATTGATGGGTTATTGAACATATTATCTTTTTTATTGAACATTAGATATTGACAAGTGATTTTGATGTTTTAAATTTTTTTTGAAGGGTAAAAATTTTGTAGCCCTTTTGGGACATGCAAAAAGCCCTAGGAAGGTTGGGATGGGTTCCATTTTGAATGTTGATCCAAATACATAGAAATTGTGATGGAGTACATCACAAGATGGGTTGAAGCAGATTTAGTTCAGGACTAAAACACATAGACATTCGAATAGTTGCTATTTGAAAACATGGTTATGAGGTTTGAATGTCCTAAAATCTTGATGAGTGATCAAGGTACTCACTTTCTTAATAATACAATTGCTTCCCTGACTAAAGAATTTCATATCTATCATGAAAAGAGTACCCCCTATCGTCCTCAAGCAAATGGTATTGTCCAGGATTTCAACAAAATTTTGGAAAACACTCTAACAGAAGTTTGTAATGAGAACATAAATAATTTGGATCTATGAATACCAAAATTTCTATGGGCATATAAGGCTACATGTAAGAAACTGACAGGACAAACACCCTTCCGGTTGGTATTTGGAAAAGAGGTAGTAATTCTTATGGAACTCATAGTGCCTCGTTTGCACATTGCTGCAATAACAAATCTAAATGACTATCACATGATAATAACAAATACTATCAAAACCACTAGAGTTAGAGTAAGACCATGCAATGGCCAGATTTCATCAAAATTTCCATAAAGCATGAGAAAAAGTTTTGCATGATAGGTACATAAGGTGGAAGTTCCAACTAGGAGATTTATTTTTTCTCTATGACAGTGATCCAGACTTATGGAGGAACACAACAAAATATAGATATACACATAAACATAGAGATGCAACAGAAATAAAACTTCAATTCATTAATACTAAAGAACTGAAATATTCTTACATACATAAATGGAAATAAACGAGCTCGGGTGATGGTAACTTGTCTCTAAGCAGAGATGTGGTGACTACATGTCTCTGAATTGTGTTACAATGAGGCTCAAAGGCCTATTTATTATTGGGAAACAATGGAAAACTAAAAATATCCAAAAACCAAACCCTAGGAGATGAAGCACCAAAACATTGGGCCTAGTTTTGGTAAATTGGTACATCAATTTCCTAGGGTCATAACTTTAGCATACAATCTACATTTGGCTATCATAATACCTCGTTTCAAAGATATCGAAGAGGAGGCCGAAAAAAAAAAAAAAAGAAAATTATTTTGGCACTTTTTCAATCTCACTGTTTTCCCTAAAAACATTTTTTATTCCCTTGAAACGACTCTAGAAGTTTAGTACCTGAAAAATTGCCAAAAATAGTAAGTTTTGTTACAATTAAGGAAATTGAATAGAAACAATAGTGAGGATCTAACTAGAATAGGGAGGTGGCCACCAATATCCACCTAGATCAATCCTCCCCCCTTAGGAAGGAATGGTCCCCATTGCATTAAGCACCGCCATGAGATGAGGAAACTTCTGTTGAACTTGGTTTGTGGTGAGCCACTTGCCTCGGTGCAGGAGGTGGCCAGCTTTGACAACCCAATATAGTTGGATCTTTTGCTAGTGAGTGTTCTTGATTTGTGTGTCCATGGTACGATCAATTTTTCCTTGTTCCATGTAGTCTGGGTTTAACTATATTTGTGTAAGTTGTTTTGCAATGTCTAATGTGTCCAATAATGTTGGAAAGTATGGTCGAAGGCGATCCACATTGAATATTGGGTGCTAACCAAGGAATGCTCGAATGATGAGCTTGGAATCATTGTCCCCTACAACCTTAGTGATGTTTTAACGCCCATATAAGAGTGGGAAAATCTTGTGGTGGGACCTAGCGAGGTGTTCCTTCTGCAAATGTAAAAAAAACTTTTCACCTACCTATAAGTGGTGTGGCACCCAATGTTGATCATGACATTGCTTTTACTTAGCATTGGATCTGTCCTATATGTCATGGGCCTACTGAAAGATGTGTTGAATGTGCTCAATGAAGTTGTTAGCCCTGTTAGCTTTACACTGGACATGAGCCGAATCTAACTGAGCAGCTACAAATCGTATGGCCATATCAATGGGACATAGTAGTTGGAATCTCAACCCCACCTGAAAGGGGTCGTGTCTAGATGAGATATGGAGAGATTTGTTTTAGCTGTGATGGACATAGGGGAGGCTATCATCCCATGTGCATGGATGCTTCGAGCTGTACATATGAAAAATGTGTATGATCATCATGTTGATGACCTATGTTTGGCCATCAGTTTGGGGGTGGAAAGTCATGGACTTAGTGAGCTTGGTATCCATCGACCAGAGTCTTCACCAACATTTACTTAGAAACATGTTGTTCTAGTCTAAGATAATGGACTTTGGGATCCCAAAGTGTATCCACACTCATTCAAAGAAGAACTTAGTAGTCGCTACTGTTGTGATACTCTTCTTGCAGGCTGCTAGAATGGCCATCTTAGAGAATCTGTCAATGACCATGAAAACACAGTCATTGCCATGCTTAGTAGAAGGAAGGCCCAACATGTAATCCATGGAGATGGATTCCCAAGGTCAACTAGGAGTACAAATAGGAGTTTATAGGCCTTTCTTCTTGTTGGTTGGTTTGGAAATGGCATAGTAAGTGAAATATCTGATGTACTTCCCAACATCATGTCAAAGGTTTGGCCAATAAAAATACATCTGCAGCACTACCACACTTTTCTCTACCTCGAAATTTCCATCGAATCGACTATAGTGCGCCTCCCCAATCATCTTGGAATGCTCGCTTGAAGGAACACAGAGGTGTCCCTGGTGGCATAATAGTGCATCCTGGAGGTGAAAATTTGGAACTTGCTTGCTTTCTAGTAGCATTTGGTATGTGTTGCCAAATTCTGGATTTCTCTTGTAAATATGTGGCCACCCAATAGTATCATTCCCACAAGAGTTGAGCACATTGGTCATTGCCATGACCAATTGTCAGTTGAGGTAGTCTACAACATTGTTGGTTCTGCTCTTCTTTTACTTAATGTTTAAATGGAAATGTTGCGAGTATGTGGACCATTTCTGATGGCAAATGTTTGAAACTTTCATTGTGTCTATATGAACTACACAGGTCAGTGGTTTGTGCGGATGATTGTTTCCTTTCCCATAATGTAATTCTTCCATTTTTAGTAGGCCTACACAATGTAGTACATCTCTTTGTGATAGGTGGGATGCTTTGGAACTTTTTCCTAAAGTTTCTCAGTGTGATATGCCCTGATATGCCAATGTTGAGGAAGAACTACACCAATAGCATAGTCAGAGGCATTTGTCTCAATCTCAAATGATTGTTGTAGGTCTGCTCATCTGAGCACTAGTCTAGAGTAGAGGTGATTCTTCAACTCAAACATAAAATTATTTGCATCTAAAGGATAAAATAAGTATACTAATGTCTATTAGCTTACCAAAATGAGGTCTAAGATAGGGTTAGTACAAGAGTGGATACAAAGTGGGAATACTAAGGCCACTCCTATAAAGAAAAATTTGAAGCTAAGTTGATGTATAAAATTTGCACTCTAATACAATGATAACTTTCTAAAAAAGGCACAAATAAAATTATTACTTCACGAAAAAAATGGAAACTCTAAACCAAGCCAAAGGCATTGTTACAAAACTTGGATTGAAGAACATCTTTTTCTAGATTGTTTTTCAAAGATCAAATAATGTTTCAAGTCTTTTCCAAATGCAAGAGGAAGATATTATCTCCTCAATAAGCAAAGAGAAAGAGTAGTTAGGGTAGGGATACTCATCGAACAACTCTAATAACATGTTTTCCTCAGTAAAAATGAGATGAACATTGAGACTAGTCAAAGTGTCATATGCTATAAGATCGTGTATTGTAAACAATAATAAAGCTCTTAAAGAGGGTCTGTGAAACCCTGCAAGGAGGTTGTTGTTTAGTGAAAGCCATCATGGTCATTAATTATGGTCAGGTGGTCATGGACTCAATCAAATTTAAACCTGTGACCTATGGCCTCCCCATTGAAAACATGTATTGGGTGGACACATCAACCTAATGAGGTAATATCCTTGAAGGTAGACTGTTGTTTGGATAAATGCATCACACAACATCACAAAGCACTAATTTGAAGGCTTCCATCCTGTATTTTTGGACCTGCAAACCATTCCAATCATAGGAAAGCTACCAAAAATTTCCCTGCATTTTTGGGGTACAACCAAAGCCATGGGAAATGTTAATAGCTAGTTTATTTCAATTTAATGAGAGAGAGAGATAGTTTCATTCTCTTAGTGAAACTTACATCCAATTGGTTTGCAAAAATGTCTTCCTCAAACAATCATGCTTGAGTATGAACACATTTACTAGAAATGACCTTTGGATTATGAAAGCAACATTTTTGGTCTAAACATTGTCACATCCATGGTGATTAATGTAGGTTTCAACCTCGTACATAAATTAGTTGCATAAGAATTCTAAAACACAAAAAAAAAAACAATGTGAGAGCATAACACATAAAACACATATACACAGAGATTTTCCCCTGGATCCAAAAACCGGGACTACCAACTTGATTTTTCATTATTTTCCTTTCAATGTTACAATACATATTTATACATGTTGAAGCATCCAATACCATGGACCAAAAACCATAGGTAGGTCCGCCCAACCTAATATAGGGTCCAAAAAAAAAAATTCCTGGGGTGCTGCTCCAGACCCCGTAGAGGGGGGCTCCCCGCCCCCCTCAAACCCCCTAGACATGTGGGGCTACCACTCCCCCCCTCCCATTGTGAAATCGACGCAACAAATGGGCGGCTCTGCCGCCCCTCTAACCCCCCAGTTCAATACGTAGGTTATTCGTGGAAAGAATATAACACAACCCAACAAAAACCCCCAAAGAACAACCTTGAAAAATCAAATAAACACTCGTTTGTAATGGAAGGGAATAGAAGAGAGAAACCACCCACCAAAACTGAATATAAAAAGTACTCCAAAGAGGGTAAACATATTTCCTATGGTACCACCTGTTATCCATGATAACACCCAAGAATAGTTTGTCAAGTCTGTTGGTTAAATTAATTAGGGTTTTCAATTTTTCTCAAATAAAGTTCATGAACATAGGATTTTAGGTCATCATGTCATGATGTGGGGTCCATCTAAGTTCAAATAGGGTCAATGATAAAAGTTCAAACTCCAATTTTCATGTGTGTTGATTTTCTTTGTTCATAATTGGAATTTGTCAGTTTTACAGAAATCTGTAGCAACTCTAGTTACGTATACTAGGTATTTTCTACGAAAGTTCCTGATACTTTCGTAGCGAATTTATCTTTTCGAATACCTATCCCACTACGAAATTGCGGTGAAGCGCACAACTATGCATAATGGTGAAGTAACAATTCTTTAGGTTTAAAAAGTGTGATTGGTTAGTCTTGTGATGGGTCATGATTACACTTTATCGGTCTTTTTCCATTTCACCTATATATTAACACTACTTAAATTCTTGCTATTAAATCTCCCTTTCATATTTTACTTTGCAACCATAAGCTTCAAACTGTCAAAAAATTGTCTTGTTGTCTCTTACACCAGCCTAGATTTCATACAGGTCTTGTTGTCTCTAGGTTAGGGTTCATTGTTGTTTAGATGTCCCTAGCTTGTTTTGCAGGTGACAAGAAGGAAGCTGACATGTTGCAACCATGGCACATAGGAAACAATATAAAGGAGGAACACTTGGCTGCAATCAGATAGGATAAATTTCCATAATAGAGTCAAATTATTGGAAGAACTGATTGGGAAGATCAAAGCTAAGCTTCTAAGGAATAACCTCAAGATTATAGTTGTAGAGGAGGACACTCATTGAAAGTGGTCAAAGCTTATCAAATCCAGAATTTTTTCTTATTATATCTCTTAACTAACCTTTTTCAGCATTATACATGGTGGAGTAGACTTCTAAAGGTGATAAGAAAGGATAAAAATCAAGAAAAAGTCAATACACAAAAAAATCAGAAATTTTGTAGCAACTCCCCATAATGAAGCAGGAAATTTGCTACGAAAATGTTGTAGAATTCCATGGAGAGAAATCCCAACAAAATTTTCAGTTGGGAGAGTTTTGATAGCATGAGTTTAATGAAAAACCATTACTAAACACCTCATAATTATCAAAGGCATCAAAATGACAGCATAGGGGTGGTTTTCGAAATTTGCTACCAAAATTCTGGAAATGATTGTTTTAGTAGTCAACTCCGGGCTCACTTTCTGACCAAATGAAACGAAATTTTGGAAATATGAAGGAGGTTTTATTTAGAACGAGCCTATCTACAAAATCCTCTCTCAAGTTTTACACATATATCATGGTTTGGAAGATATGCACTTATCTTTGAGGCATATTTTACAAAAATTTTCCTATCCAAAAATTTTGAAATTCAACTTGGTGGAGGTCCAGGTCAGCAAGTCAACATACACGTGGCATGAGACACATCATCACTCCAACAAATTCAGAAAAAAGTTGGGCTCAATTATCTTCGTCAACAAAAAGTGGTTAAAGTCTTACAAGCTAGTAGAGTCCTAGTTGAATTCAAGCTATGTAAAACAAAAAATCCCTACGAGGATTTCGTGAGTTAGAATAATAGGAATAAGTCTCTTAGATAGTGGATCATATGTGGCCCAAGTGGCAGGTTGATGTAAAGAGATATTTTCTCTATAAATAGATAGCTTTTTGACTTTGGGAAGTGTTGATCGAGGATGTGAAGAAGCTACCATATGTAAATTTTCTAAGTTAATATACATTTATTGGCATACTCTGTTTTCATTACTTGAGATACAGATTTTGGTTTATATGTTTACTTGTTTTGTCGTTTACATTGATATCAGTTTTTAAAGCATTATGATCACTTGGAATTCAGTATTAAGGTCTCCTCCAACTTCCTTCATATGTTTTCTCTATTGTTGAGGGGTTTTATTCACTTTGTTTCTAAGCCAAAAGATGCCTTAGTTTCCTCAGAAAATAGTTATGTAAGTAATTGATTTTCTCGTAATTGACTCCATACCTAATGGTTGTAGTACTCACTCCCCTTCACCTGCATAAAATACAAGAAAAATTAGAGTTAGCCACCTGAAAAACTTTGAGTTTTATACAGTCAATTTCATAAATATTTTGAGAGAGCCCTCTCGAATTGGAAGGGCTAACTTCCAATCAAAAGTTGGTTTTAAATAGTTACACTTGGTTGGAGATTGACATAGCCCAACCTATTCTAACCTAGTGATAACATTTTGGTGCATCTGCCGTGAGCCAAAAAGCTCCATTTCCTAGATTTTCTTTGAGTCTCTTCATTCTAATTCCTAAGGGTAATAGGAAATCAGAGTTTTCTGAAGGTTGTGATATTACCCTGGCAACTCCAATTTCAAAAGATACAAAAGATAAAAGCTTCATGGTGACTTCGCTGCTTCAAGATCAGTAGCTTGAAGAAGTTCCAAGATGAGTTCTAGTACAAGAAGAAATGCCAGGTATGCTCCTATGGATTGGTCTCACATATATGGTTTTCCAAATCCCATGCCTTGTGTTGATTGGTCAACCCACCTTTCCATGTTCAAAGATGAAAATAAAGATGATGTTGGTTTGCATTTGGTTAGATTCCATATACGTGTATGTAGACTAAGGGTTGAGTTTACTGAGGATTTTCTCATGAAGATGTTTATGGCTACCCTAGAAGACAAATCTAGAGTATGGTATGAAGGGTTTCCATCAGGAAGCTTATCTTCTCTTAAAGATTTCCATTAGAATTTTTCTGGACATTATGGGAAGTCTCATCCTTCATCACGATTGTTTCAAGACTGTTGCGATTTTTGGAAAGGTTTCATTCAATATCCCAAATTATTAATGATGATGTAGAATGTATGGATGATGATGAGATATTAGAGGAAATTTATGAATTTTCTTCACAAGCTAGTTGTCATGATGATCAAGAAATTTTCCAACAAGAAGATGTCTTTTCTTTAGTTGAAGATGAAATGGATCAACAATTTGACAGTAAAGTCATATTACATGAAATCCATAAGGATTTCCAGCCTTGTCAATCTATATACAGTCAAAGGTATGAGGCAAATCATTCAAATTGTTTTTTAACGCATTCCTTTTCTAAGATTTTATGTCAAGAAGAAACTCCCCGAGAACAGGTTGTTGAAAATACATCCATGAAAATTTTGAACAATGAGATAACATATGATGAAAGTTGCCTACCTAGACAAGAACTTTTTTCCATTAAAAATCATAATGATGTTGTCCCAGTTAAAGTACATGAAAAATCCCTTTTAGGTAAACATGAGCTACATGAAGAGCTGAATATATAGGTTTTACCTATTCTATTTGGGAATCATCAAAATGGCATGGATGATATGCATAAATTTGTTTGTATAGGAGTTTTTAGTGTTCAGAATCAAGATCACAATCCTCAAGAAAAATTACCAAGGTCAAATCAAAGTTTCATAAGAAAAAGATTAGTTTTGATGCACACAATATGGATGTCATGTTTGAAGATGTTCAAAATGTGTGGATGTTTTTGCTGATTTAGATGGAAGGGAAGACAAATCTATTATTGCTTTTTTATTTGATGATGTTCTTGGAATTGAAAACATAGGACAAAATAAGCCATCAATTATGAATGAATTTAGCCCTCATGGTTCTATTCATCAAGAAGAGGTGATCTTTCATGATTATCAAGATCTTTTGGTAATTCTATTACAGTCATTAGTGAAGGTGGATTTTCTTTCATTTATAACTTTAGCTTATGAATTCAGTTTTTATTTTGAGTTTCCAATAGATGGTACACTTAAGAAAAATCAAGGAGCCCTGGTGTTGGATCAGCTCTTTGACTGGTTATAATGGAGGTTTCATATTGCTTGAATTAAGCAAGTGGATTTCAGATGTTAAAGTAGGGTTATTGATACATAAATAAGCTTGTTGGGAAAGCATTTCATTAAGCTTTAGGCTACAATTTGTAGTTGTTAGTTTCAGTTTGTACAACAGTTTCATATCACATTGCAGCAGTAGTAATTGGTTTCCAGTTGGTTTGCAGTGTGCTTTTCAGTTTTCAAATTGGGATCAACCCAATGATTAGGCAACTAGTCCGTTGGTTCATTGTTGCACCATAGGGGTGCAACATCCCCATTGGAGCGACTATTATCCATGATAACACCTAAGAATAATTTGTCAAGTTTGTTGGTCAAATTAATTAGGGTTTTCAAATTTTCTCAAAATAAAGTTCATGATCATAGGGTTTTTGGTCATCATGTCATGATGCGGGGTCCAGCTAATTTTAGATAGGGTCAATCATAAAAGTTCAAATTCCAATATTTCATGTGTGTTAGGTTTATTTGTTCATAGTTGGAATTTGTCAGTTTTACAAAAATCAGTAGCAACTCCAGTTATGTATAGCGGGTATTTGCTACGAAAGTTCTTGATACTTCCGTAGAGAATCTGTCTTTTTGAATACCTGTCACGCTGCAAAATTGCAATGAAGTGCACATTTGTGCTCAATGCTGCATTAATGGTTATTTAGGTTTAAAAAGTGTGATTGGTCAGTCTTGTGATGGGTCATGATTACACTTTATCAGTATTTTTCCATTTCACCTATATATCAACACAACATAGCTTCTTGTTGCTAAACATCCCTTTCGTATTTTACTTTGCAACCATAAGATTCGCGTTGTCAAAGAATTGTCTTGTTGTCTCTTGCACCATCCTAGCTTTCATACAGGTCTTGTTGTCTCTAGGTTAGGGTTCACTGTTGTCTAGTTGTCCCAAGTTTGTTTTGCAGGTAACACGGAGGAAGCTTACATGTTGCAGCCATGATACACAGGAGACAATATAAAGGAGGAATACTTGGCTACAAGAAGATATGAGAAAGTTACAGAATAGGGTCAAATTATTGGAAGAACTTATTGGGAAGATCAAAGCTGAGATTTTAAGGAAGAACCTCAATATTATAGTTGTAGAGGAGGACACTCATTGAAAGTGGTCAAAGCTAATCAAATCCAGAATTTTTTCTTATTATATCACTTAACTAACCTTTTTTAGCATTATACATGATGGAGTAGACTTCTAAAGGTGATAAGAAAGGAAAAAAATCAATACACAAAAAACTCAGAAATTTTGTAGCAACTCCCCATAATGAAGCATGAAATTTGCTAAGAAACTATTGTAGCTTTCCATGAAGAGAAAATCCAACAAAATTTTCAGTTGGGAGAGTTTTGATAGCATGAGTTTATTGAAAAAAATTACTAAACACCTTAGAATTAGCAAAGGCATCAAAATGACAACATATGGGTGGTTTTTGAAATTTGCTACCAAAATTTGGTACGAAAATTCTAGAAATTACTATTTTAGTAGTCAACTGAGGGATCACTTTCTGACCTAATGAAAAGGAATTTTCAAAAATAGGAAGGAGTTTTTTTTCCAGAACGAGCTTATATAAAAAAGCCTTTGTTAGTTTTTACATAGATATCAGAGTTTGGAAGATATGAACTTATCCTTGAGGCTTATTTTACAGCATGTTTCCCAGCCATAAATTTTGAAATGCGACTTGGTGGAGGTCAAAGTCAGCAAGTCAACCAAGTCAATATCCATGTGGCATGAGACATATCATCACTCCAACAAATTTAGAAAAAATTTGGGCTCAGTTATCTTCATCAACAGAAAGTGGCTAAAGTCTTAAAAGCTAGTAGAGTCCTAGCTGAATTCAAACTATGTAAAACATAAAATCCCTATGAGGACTCTATCAGTTAGAAGAAAAATAGGAATAAGTCTCTTAGATAGTGGATCGAATGTGGCCCAGGTGGCAAGTTGAAGATATATTTTCTCTATAAATAGATAGCTTTTTGACTTTTGGAAGTGTTGATTAAGGATGTGATGAAGCTAACATATGTAAATTTTCCCTGTTAATATACATTTACTAGCATACTCTGTTTTCATTACTTGAGATATAGATTTTGGTTTATATGTTTTCTTATTCTATCTTTTACATTGATATCAATGTTTAAAGTATTATGATCACTTGGAATTCAGTATTAAGTTCTGCTCCAACTTCCTTCATATGTTTTATCTGTTGTTAAAGGGTTTTATTCACTTTGTTTCTAAGCCAAGAGTTGCCTCAGTTTCCTCATAATATAGTTATGTAAGTAATTGAGTTTCTTGTAATTGACTCCATGTCCAATGGTTGTAGTACTCACTCCCTTTTACTTGCATAAAATACAAGAAAAATTAGAGTTAGTCTACTGAAAAACTTTGAGTTTTATACAGTGAATTTCATAAATATTTTTAGAGAGCCCTCTCAGATTGGAAGGGCTAACTTCCAATCAAAAGTTGGTTTGAAATAGTTACACTTGCTTGGAGGTTGACGCAACCCAACCTATTCTAGCATAATGATAACACCACCAATGAGAAACCCATAAATATGGTAGAGGATGAAATATTTCCTGAAACCCATTGGAAGTGCTCCAAGAAAACCGCCCCGGCCAGGTTCAAACAACCAGCAAAAAAACCCAAAGATTGTGGGAAATAACCACTAGAGGTAACTACTTCACTAGACGAGGAAAAAATGGAACGCTTGTTGGGACTCACCCAGTCATAAATGAAAGCATCCACATCATCCATCCTTGAACCACTCCTAACCTTCCAACTCAATAGGCCTCCAAGAAGCTAACTCTAGAACCCCATGCAATGCACATACCATAATAAACTACCAATGAAGAGCCACTGTAAAAACCCAATCCAATATGGTCACATGAAGAGAAGAAAAAATGAGAAATGGTGTTGGCCACCCCATAAATAAATATGATGGAATCCCCAGAACTGCCCTGATAGCTAACAACCTAGGAAGTCTTGTTGATGGTCTAACTACACATAAATCACCATGAAAAACTCTACTACAACATCCCTTCACCTTAAACTTATGATATTTTAATCTCTACCAATAAAGTATTGATATATATGAACAATTATGTAATTATCCATTTTGGATCATATCTCCCCAATTCGGGAGCCTTTTTGTCCCCAAAATCTTTTATTGAATGAGGTGAACATTTTTCCTTTATCTTTTCCTGTATCATTTTTCCTTGCATGAAAGTTGTCATTTCAACCCAATTAAAAAAAGGTCATGTTTTCCTTGTCTGGTAGTTATGGACTCCTTTTGCAAAACTACATCTTCTGGCAACTTTTCCTAAAGCTTCTGGAGTCAAGTCCTCTGTGGTAAGTAGGACTTGTTCCTCAATTTTCTGATTCAATATGGAAGAGTCATAGAATTTCAGATTCTCGACATTCACCACTAAGTAAATGTGCATATATGGGAGTAGATTGATTTTGTAGATGTTATTAGTCACCTTCTTGAATACCTAAAAAAGGACCTACCAAACAACCTTTGTCTTATTATTAGGACCCTTTAGTCTTTCCTTTTTCAATGGTCACTAAACTCAATCTCCCACTTTCAATACATTTTATGCCATGTGTTGATTATGTCAGCGCTTGTACCTTTCTTATGACTTATTCAACATCTCTTGTACTTGCAAATGGATCTACATAATATTTTCAACTAAATTTTCCACTTTCAATGCTTCGCCTATGATGTTTTCCCTTACTCCTTTACATGTAAATGAAACAATAACAAATACCTAAGAAAGTTTCAAAAGGGGACCTTCCAATAGAAGTATCAAATATTATATGAGAAGAGTATTGAATGCATATTAGACTTTCATCTTAGGTCCTCTGATGGTTCTTATTCTGACCATCCAAAATTTGAACCAAAGTACTTTTGATTAATCTTGTTTTCACAATTTCCTGTGGTTGGGAATTTCACACCAAAGAGGGTCATCTGAACTTAGCCATCATTAAGCTAGGTAGATTCGTGGGTTGAGGGTCTCAAATAAAAAACTCGTAAATTGATGGTTTCAAAAAGATAAGGCCCATATTCAACCCTCATCAAGTGTCACCAAATACTTAGGAGGTGTGACTAATTGATGAAAGAATTATATGATCAGTTTGAGAGGCCTCTGTGCTAAATCTATCACAAGAAGGTAGAGTTGGAAGAACCAAGTACATCAAAGCTAAAGATGTCTTATATAATCCATTGTTGATCTGAACAATTAGAGTATGGCCAGAGCCACCATATTTCATGCCATGAAACCCTAATTTTCAAGATATCCCAAGGAGAGTCACAAATTGAGGGTTTCAAAGACTCTCAACCAAGATTTAACCCTAAATTATTGTTATCACATACATAAGAGGTGTAGAAAGGAGTACAATATTGATGCCCTGGATGAGGTGGACTATGGGGACAATGATTGGACATCCCCAATGCCATTTTGGTAGGGTGAGGAGTTCTTCTATGTAATAAGCTATGCCAGAGACTATGCAGTGAGTTTAAGGATTCCTGGAGTTTTAAAAGAGGCATGCGCTCCTAGAGAGAATCCATTGGAAAGTTGTTGTTCTAGATTTGATCATGATTTTATTAAGAGATTGGATTTAAGTTTTATGATGGTAAGAGATGATGGGGCTCTGGAAAAGGGGGTGGTGGATCAAGAGCCTATTGTTGTGAAAGACCTTATGATGAAGATTATTCCCTCTTTGACATCCAAGGTGGCACATGTGGAAGAGTCACTTCTGATAAAACCCTTAATGGAAGCACTAGATAAATAGCTCCAATAAATAAATCTCCTAGTAGAGTAGAGTGAGTTTTTGGAGAAGTGTCATTTTAGGAAAAAGCACAGAGGTAAGTGTGTAAAAAATAGGGAGGGGGAATTTAGAGTAGTGTTGAGATATGATATTGTGTAACAACCTTGGTTAAAAATCCATGTAGAAATATAAAATACCATGGTCATGGGACACATATTCCAAGCTGAATGGTGGGAAAAACATCCTAGTGGTTGTTCATTCAGTTTATTATGGCTAAGGAAATTGGCAAAGGCAATGGATAGGCTTTGGAAAGACATGAGGAATTTATTGGTATTTTATTTATGAAAATAAAGGAAATTAGGATAAAAGGGAGGTGAAAGGTCACAGGTTGCATGTGAGGACGAAAATGAAGGAAAATAATGGAAAATGAAGAAAATATAGGCCTCATTGATAAAAATTCTTCTGAGGATTAGTGGGTAAGTTTGGTCAGTTCAATTTTGGTGGAGCTCTCTTCTATTCTTTCTCTCTCATACTCTTCTATACTTAGAGTTTCTTGGAGCACTATTGGAGGGTGTGGCATACTTGGAGTTTTGGAGCAAGAAGGAAAAGGAAGAGAAAGAAAACGCAAGAAGACATCAGGATCAACAACTATAGTGGTTTTTGCTTGCAGGCACCAAGTTGCATGTATGTTTTCCTCACTAGTTTTGGCATGCATGGCACATGCATGTGGTTTCTTTGTTATGATTTATCATTGGAATGGAGGATTGCCTGGATTGATAGTGGATTTTCCTAGCCTTTCCATTTCTTGGATAATCATGGTGTTGTGGGTTCATTTCTTTATTTTTCTGGTTGGTTCTCATGTTTTCTTTAGCTAGTGTTGAATTATTAGTTCCTGGAACCTAGTTGGACAAATGCTTTGGAAGCCCTATAATGGATTGGGTTGAGTTATTAGTTTTTTAGCCTTGGTTGGACAAATACTCATGAAGCCTTATTGTAGAAATTCTACCATAGATCACCTGATAATGCAATATACTAAAGCAAAATACTTAATCTACTTCTAATATCAAACTTTGCGGAAGCTTAATAAATTTGAGCAAGATCAATTGGAACACATATAACAAAGAAAAAGAAATCATACACATGAAAACAGAAGAATACTCTGGGGAAAGCCTCAGCTAAAAACCCCGATCTCTGTATTATCATACAAGTGGAAATATCTCAGGATTACACAAAGCTTTATCTCACAAGATATCCAGCTCTTATTACAATCCTTCACTACTGCTCATAGATAGAATAGACAACATATATGCCTTCCTTTAGTCCTCCAAGCCTCCTATTTCCTTGCACTATTTCTCCTGGTCCTCTTGCTGCAACCTGTGTGAATTTCACCTCACACACAACACTAACCTCTAAAATAACTGTGTAATCCTGAAGGAGTTAATTCCTCCTACATGGATGAGTTTCCTATATAGGAAAATTCCTCCAATGAATAGTACATTTTCCCTTCCTTTAATCTCAACTGGGTCTTTCTCTGAACTAACATGCATGAGTTATTTATGAGAGAATATTCAGTTATCTGGAGAACACTAGTTGCATGCATGCATGCATTAACTGACTGAACTCACAATTAGTTCCTCCAACTATTTCGAACTAATTTAAATGGACTTAACTCAGTTAACTGAGCTAACTAATTACAACTCAAATACAACTCATCCTTATCTCCTTAATTAAGGGATAACTACCTCAATCAAAGGGATAATTGTTTCATGTCTTCACATAGACTTCATGTTTGATTTTCTCCAACTAATTAACTCAAGGTGAATTAATTAATAATTTTTCAAACAACTAGTGAGACTAAATTCAAAATTTAATTCTCAATTTTAATTCAGGGACTAATTAAAATTGGAATCTACCCTGAAATGCTATTTATAGCAATGCTATTTTTAGCATTTCTATTTTTGCTATTTCCAATTGAGTTGGAGTATATCTTGAAGTGCTATTTATATCAATGCTATTTTTAGCATTTCTTGCTGTCATTTTCAACACTCCCTCTCAACAAGAAAGCCATTCAAATCAAACCTGATCCTGAACCTTTGGAATGTTCTGCATGCAACACTTCTCTCAAGTGTTGTTGCTCCAGCAACTATTGAAACAAATAATATCCAACCTGAATCAGAATGATGCCTTTGTCATCAAAGTCTCTGACTGCTATTACCTCTGTCGACTGAAAACTCTGCACCTCCATGCTCTTCAGTATTTGACTGCTCTAGCTTATGTCACGTTGATCTCTAATTGCATCAATCACACTGATTCCTCCTATTGCATTTATGTTGCTGCTGATCCTATCTCCCAGTTGCATCCGCACTGCACTTCCTCTCATCATGTTGCATCGTGCTTCCCACTGCTGCACTGCAACTTAGATACTGAGAAGTAAGTAACTAATCTCCCAACTGAACTTTCTATTGGGCTAGAAAAACCCTCTGATGTTGAAGCTCCCTCTGTTGCTCCATCCGCATCTATCTCTACCAACTTAGCTAGTCCTGCTACTACTCGTTGGGGCTCCCGTAGCGAGGTCTAATCAAAGATGCTAGATACCTCAAGGATCCTAACCCTGTTTCAGCCTTCTTGGGACTATCACTCCACATCACACCACATCCCACCTGGAGGTATGGATGCATGTGATCCCTCTGCCCACTTGGCTCAAAAGTTCCCCCCACTGGAGGTCTTTGCATTAGTGAATGCCTCCACTCGGTCTCCTCTCGGCTTCTCCAATTGTGGCTACTCCACAACCTCCTGAAACTGCTTCACCAATGGTGGCTCCTCCACAATTGTCTGAGACTTCTTCTGGCGCTACATGTTGAGAGGTAATGTACCCTCCCTCTCAACCACCAAGTCTCCAACAGTTGCCTTTCTCCTCAAGTCTTTGCATGCATCTTGAACCTCAAGAGTATACAGGTTCTTGACTTGTGAACTGATCTGTTTCACCTATCTTGTGGTGATGTGTCTAAGGAAAACCATTCCCTTATTGAAGAATACATCATAGCCTTTGTCCTCCATCATCACGATCGATGCCAAGTTATTCTTCAGTCTTGACACATACTTCACATCAGTGAGGGTGATGCGAGCTCCATTCTCCCTCTGAAAAGAAACCGTGCCCACTCCTGAAACATTATACTTTTCATCACTACCCATCTCTATGTGCATATGGAGGTCTTTCTCGTCTAAGGTACCGAACAAACTCTTATCGACGGTCATGTGGAACGAGGCTCCACTGTCAAGAAACCAATGACAACCCATCATCGATGAAACCATGCATGCGATGAGGGTAAAATCCAATTCGAAGTGAGAGGCCAATGCCTCACCTTTAGATCCTTTCGAGGATCCCTCCTTGGATTTATTTAATGGACAATTAATTGCATAAGGGCCCACCTCATGACAATTAAAGCATCGCACTTTAGATTTGTCAATCTTCTTCCCACCATGAGAAGAACTCGATTTGGGATGAGAATCCTTCTCCTTCCCTTTCCTTGCCTTACTGGCTAAGGCTAGATTTTCTTCAGCATCATGATTTGATGAAGAACCATCTCTAGTGCTTCTCCTAATCTCCTCCTGCATCAAATCCGAGCACAGTTGTTCCCAATCTAACAGTTTCTCTCTTCCATTCACTGAGTCTTGGTAGCTATGCCAAATCTTAGGAAGATTGAGGAGAGCAAGACTCACCATGTCATCATCAGTTGTTGTGATTCCTACACTTCCAAGCTCATCCTTGTAGGTGGTGAGCTTGTTCAGATATGTAGAGATCGTGTTACCCTTTTCACACTTGATTTTCTGAAGCTTGTCTTTCAACGCCAGCTTCCTCTGATCATTGTTGCTCTGATATAGATCCTTCAATTTCTTCCACATTTAAAATGGTGTCTCCTTCCCATGGAGACTCGAGACAATATGGTTGCGAACTCCCTTTAGAAGAATCCTCCTCGCTTTAGCCACACATTTCTTCCATTCCACCAATTCTTGGGCATTAGCTATTGCTGGCTTGGGGACTTCTTGATCAATGAAGTCCTTCAAACCATTGTCCTCTAATACCGCTTCCATGCAATCCTTCCAGGCTATATAATTCGAGCTTCCATCGAGGGCATACTCAAGTCTCAAACCATTGAACGCCATTGCTGAACTTTGAGATGTGATAATAAATCGATTTTGTACCTACAATCAAGAACTTCAAACTTTGAACTTATCCCTTCTTTGTATATTGTTCACTGCTTTGATCACCTTTGCTCCAATAACATGTAGAAATTCTACTGTAGATTACCTGATAATGAAATATACTAAAGAAAAATACTTGATCTACTTCTAATATCAAACTTTGCGGAAGCTTAATCAATTTGAGCAAGATCAATTGGAACACATATAAGAGAGAAGAAGAAATCATACACATGAAACACAGAAGAATACTCTGGGGAAAGCCTCAGCTAAAAACCCTAATCTTTGTATTATCATACAAGTGGAAATATCTTAGGATTACACAAATCTTTAGCTCACAAGCTATCCAGCTCTCAGTACAATCCCTCACTGCTGCTCATAGATAGAATAGACAACACATATGCCTTCCTTCAGTCCTCCAAGCCTCCTATTTCCTTGCGCAGTTTCTCCTGGGTCCTCTTGCTGCAACCTGTGTGAATTTTACCTCACACACAACACTGACCTCTAAAATAACTGCGCAATCCTGAAGGGGTTAATTCCTTCTGCATGGATGAGTTTCCTATATAGGAAAATTCCTCCAACTGATAGTACATTGTCCCTTCCTTTAATCTCAACTGGGTCTTTCTCTGAACTGACATGCATGAGTTATTTATGAGAGAATATTCAGTTATCTGGAGAACACTAGTTGCATGCATGCATTAACTAACTGAATTCACAATTAGTTCCTCCAACTATTTTGAACTAATTTAACTGGACTTAACTCAGTTAACTGAGCTAACTAATTACAACTCAAATACAACTCATCCATATCTCCTTAATTAAGGGATAACTACCTCAATCAAAGGGATAACTATTGCATGTCTTCACATAGACTTCATGTTTGATTTTCTCCAACTAATTAACTCAAGATGAATTAATTAATTATTTTTCAAACAACTAGTGAGACTAAATTTGAAATTTAATTCTCAATTTTAATTTAGGGACTAATTAAAATTGGAATCTATCCCGAAATGTTATTTATAGCAATGCTATTTTTAGCATTTTTATTTTTTTCTATTTCCAACTGAGTTGGAGTATATCCTGAAATGCTATTTATAGCAATGATATTTTTAGCATTTCTTGTTGCCATTTTCAACACTTATAACAACTGGGGTTGAGTTACTAGTCTTGGAAGCCCTAGTTGGACAAATGCTCTGGAAGCCCTTGGTGGGTTGAGTTAATAGTTCTGGAAGCCCTAGTTGGACAAACACTCTGGAAACCTAGAAAAAGTTGTGGGTTGAGTTACTAGTCCTAGCCCCTTGGTTCGACAAAATCTCTAGATCCCGACAATAGTTGTGGGTTGAGGTAATAGTCTTAGAAGTCGGGTTGGAATAAGCACTCTACATCGTTCCAAGCCTTGGGTAGAGACCAATCTAGTAATGGTTCTTGTGATGTCCGACTATGAGGTGGAATCACTTTTTCATTGGTTGAGGTAGTTGGCCTTTGGAAGCCCTAGATGGTTTTAATTTATGTGTTTTATGACATCCCACATTCATGCTTAGAATATGGCACGGGGGTGACTAGCTAAAAGAAAGATTTGGTCCAACCATGTCTGCGGTCGGGTGGGACGTGGAAGTCCCGAACCTGGTCAGATTTTCCTATGTCTAATAAAAGCTAAGTTCTCTTGATTTTTTACTTATTTATATGTGGATTTAATGGTTTTTATCTAACTTTTATTTTCATGGTTTTATGTTGGTTATAAGCATGGTTAATTGACTGGGTCATGTCATGGTTATTTCATGTATTTACTTGTAATTGTTAAAATGATGGATGCAATACCTAATTGATGTCATAAAAATTCAAGGGAGAAGGTGGTGATCCTTATTGTCATGTCTCATAAGATCTTTTAGCAATTCATGCTATGTCTTATATCCTAGACCTATAGATTGCATTGATGCCAAGTGTTTGACAGAATGTCAGTCCTGGTTGGGGATGGTCAGGCCTAGTCTTGGAGTTAGTTTTTGGCTCATTAGTCTTGTCATCATGTGTTTAATTTATTTCGGAAGTTACAACAAGTTCTGGGTAGTGGACGAAATTATGGGCTTGAAAAGTTCCTTAAATCTCGTCAACTCTAGCACAAGTCTACTGGAAATATTCCCTAAACACAGGCATGTAGGCTTGTGGGAGCGTCCAGAGCTCTCTGGATGTTGGAATTCCCATAGAATGGCAATGTCCAAAGGTTTAATAGCTTAAAAACTCAATGGGACCCATGGGAATGATACCTGAGTGGTTGGGATGGCTCCTGGGAGTGTTGTTGCTGATGTGGAAGGTATGTTTGATGTGTTTCCATTGATTCCACTTCCTTAAAGTCACCTAGGGGGTTGAATCATATCATAGTAGCCTCTCGTCGCATGTTTACTCCAGTTGGCCGATTACTTGGGTAGATGTGGGATGAGGGTGTTATAGAGTGGTATCAAAGCGAGTTCACTCTCTTTGGGTTTGGTTTTTGTTCTCTTTGTGTGATCTTTGATACCACAAAGTGGTATCATAGCATAGTTCACCCCTCAGACTGGATGGGTGGTGTGTTGGTCATGCATCCATATCGGTTTCATATGTGTTTCTTATGTTTGTATTCCATGTGCTTGTTTCATTTGCATGGTGTTGATCATGTTTGTAGTGATGTCACCATGTGAAGGTTGATAGTGTTGTTGTGGGATGCGTTGTCATGAGTGTACGGATGTATATGCATTGTTATGCTTGTCGGTGTCTATATGCATGCATTGTCATGGTTATGGTTATGCATGTATGGTAGGTTAGACATGCATTGTGAGGTCATTGTATGAAATTAGGTCATCTTGGTGATCTTGGTAGGTTATGATGCTAATGTGTTAGTTGAGAAAGAGAAGAAGATGCAGACCATCAAAGTGAAGTTGCAACATTGGACCTCGAGGCAAGAGCATGTTGTCATATAGGTTTGTATATTGGGCATGTAGGTATGTAGGTTAAATATTGTTATATGAATTATGATTATGTGTATGTCTTTCATTCTATTTATGTTATGGTTACATACATGATACATGCTAGCTTATTAGTGTAGTCATATGCACATGTGTTAGGTAGTCATGAATGATAGTAACTTGTTGTTATATGCATTGTTTTTGTTGCTCTATGTTAGTTAACTTGTTGATTATGTTATATGTCCTTGATGAATACGTTATATGTTAACTTGTAGTTAACTTGATGATTAGGGTTATTACATTAAGATCTTGATGTTATATGTATCATACTAAGTTGGATTGGTCTATTCAAATGGTTAGGGTTATGAAATTTAGGTATGAGTTAATATGTTGCGATATTATGTCATACTAATCTAGACTAACAGTGCAGTTGTGATTATTATGTATGAAGGATAAATGTTTATGAGCTTATGATGTGGACCTATTAGTTAGTGACTATTATGGATAACATGACCTTATTTATAATTGTGTTGATATATTGTGAAGTTATATTGTGATAACCTAGATTGATTGTGTAGATAATATAACCTCCCTTGAGAAACATTAAGATAGGAGCTTTCTTATGCCGTCTACTTTGTGCTTGAATGTTTGATTATGTCATCTATATGGTGTTTGAATGTTGATGTCTATTATGTTATCTATTTGATTTATCTAACATAGCATGTTTATAGTTTTTTTGAATGTTTGATTAATTGCATGATATGAGTATGTGTCTATAAGATTTCATGGAGAAATGATCTTGTTTTAAGACGATCATACTAACACATATGTGTTGAGATAGTTGATATGTACTTGAGTGTAAGTAGGTGATAGTTGTAGCATTATGTCTAATGACTATGAGTTGACTATGGATTATGACATGATTTTTAGTCTTGGTAAAGGTTGATTTAAAATTAGTAGATATGTTGTCTTGATCCTTGGAACATGTGATCAACATGTGTGAATAGTTTTAGGAAACATGCTTGGTATTAGCATGAAAAGGTAATAGTTGATTTGTTTATATAGTTATCCATTCAGTGATGTGATAGTACATAGTAAGACTCAGTTTCAACAATGTAAAGGTAAAAGAAAGGAATTGGGAAAAAATTCCTTTGGCTATGTTTGGAAACCCTAATTCCAAACGAATGAGTTTTTTTCATACAGGAAGCCTTCTTAACCCTGATTTGGTCTAACATTATGTGGATATTTGCTATAGTTATGAACATGTATTTGATAGGTACATCAACCAGTTTCTAGTTATAGCTAAATCTGTCAAAGGATTAGAGTCCCTTGAGAGATGGCTTGGATGTGTTCAGTTACAAGCAACATGCTTGGCACAACAAGGTAAGGTAACTAGTGTATTGTTATGTTTATTATGTATTGATAGTTAGGTGTTTATGGCAGTGTGATGCAGGAGATTGCTTGGAAATATACTTCCATGAAATTTGAAAGAAGGCTTAATAGGTTGAGATTTCTTTTGGAAGCACTGGGAACCATGGGGATTGAGTCATGGCGTATGTTGTTAGTTTTGTGCTTTCAGTATTTGTGATTTGGTTGCGCTTGATTGCATCTTTGTCATGTCTAGTGCAAGTCCCACTTTGTTTGCAGTCTTGTATTGTTATTGATTTTCATGGTTTTCTTCTTGTTTTCCATTCTTGTCTTTCCTTTTAAGTTTTGAGTCTTGGGAATTGGTTGGGAAAGAGGAAAGTTAATGGAGCTCAGGGAGAAATGAATGAAACCTAGCAGGTAATGTAAGACCTGAATGAAGCTCGATGCATGAGTAAGAGCAGTTGAAGGTAAGAGTATGACAGTCATTTGGATTGGTTGGGTCCATTAGTGTAAATGGATGATGGAAGGGAAACCATGAGAAAGCTAACATGAAAGGTGAAGTAAATGAATCTGAGGTGTCAGGTGCCTTGGCTATGTTGAGAAATTTTATTCAGGATGTTGTGCATGTGTTGCACACATTAAGGGAGTTCTCTTAACCTTGACCTTATGATATCTAGTAATTATGTTGTGATCATGATTATGTTGATGTCTATGTGTGTACACATGTATGTATGTATCTATGCCATGTCTGACAGGGTCATCATGGATTATGATTATTAATGCTAATATTTATATGTATATATATGTATGTATGTATGTCATTGTCTAACATATTGTTTAATGATAATATTTATATGTATATGTATGTATGTATGTTGATGTATGACAGGGTCGTTAGGGATCATTGTTGTGGAGGAATTATTTCTTATGCAGGTGAACAGCATGAAGAGGTTCCTGGTTTATGAGGAATCCAATGGGAAGAGTAGTCATGACAAATATATGAGGTCAGTATAATGTGGATATGAATTGATATTGTATGCTTGTATTATGCCTATGTTTATGTTATGACAAGTAACGTTGAAGGATACATCAACAGAGTGAAAACAATGTGCTTTACAACCTGCTAAGATAAGTCTGGATGGCAGAGAGACACTAGAAGCAAGGTTTCTTGGTAAAGACTGTGTGGTTTTCGCTATGTGGTACTATTGTTGTGCATATGTTGTATATGTTGAACATGATGCATCTGTGAGGTTGTCAGCATGCAGTGTTGTGCATATATAGTGTGTGTACATGTTTTTTATGCAATGTTATGTACAGGGAAGTACAGATAGTGTTGTGCAAATGTTACATATGCAGTGTTGTGCATAGGTGGTGTTATGTACACATGGTGTTGTGTGCATGATTGTACAAGTGGTGTTGTGTATATGTGTTATTGTGTACATGTTGTACATGTGGTATTATGTGCATGGCGTACATGTTGTGTTGTGTACATGTGGTAGTATGTAAGTGCATTTTGTAATCATGGTATCATGACATATGTATTCATTGTGTTGTACTATGTGTACATATTTGTGTTGTGTTGTACACTGGGTCTAGGTGTATGTGTTGTATGTTAGGTGTAGGTGCATGTATTGCATGGTGTTATATGTCATGTGTGGTTTTACGTGTGTGATGAACACTATGTGTATGTGCACATGTTTGAGGAGAAAGAAATGGTTGTTTTTTGGGTGTGGAAACCAATCTGGATTGCATACGAAATAAGGACAAAGGTAGAAGCTAAGAATTGATTAAAAGATAAGTATCAATATTTTATTTCAGTTTTATTATGCATGTGATCTATGATTCTGGTTTATGATGGTTACATGTGATTTATGATGGTTTTGTTTTGAGCTAACCTAATGGGATATGTTAATACACGATGATTTGGTCAAAGATGCTAGTTTGACTCATTGGGACAGGAAGTGAACATAATTTTAAGTGTACCTTGTTGACGGGTCACCAAAGAGGTACATTTTGAATTTATTGCAATTTATTTTGAATCTAATGGAAATTATGTGCTTGGTATAGAAAAGCATGAAATGCCCGGTTGGGTGGTCAAAATTAATGACAAGCATTATCAGTAACAATAACAAAAAATTGGAATAGGCAATAATATCTTGGTAAAGCATTCAGGAGCAGGGCCATTGTGGGACACTAGTACCCAATAATATCCATTGATTTCCATGAGCATGATATGACCGGTATGATGGTTTTAAGGCAGGGATATGCCTTTGTTTTTATATTTTCCATTGCAAGAAAGACTTGCCAAAGGATGGACTACCCGGGATGGGGGTGCCAACAGAACTTGGAAGGTGTGTGACTACATGGAAGGGGGTGACTGGATTACCCAAGGGACTGTGTAGCAAAGAGGGGAAGGTTAGGGATATATTTGTTTTGCTCATTAGCATTGCCAGATGGAACCAAATGCACATTGGGAGTGTGCCCTGGAACAACGAGACGGTAACTATTCACTGAGAGGAAAAGTGGCGTAGGACTATAGTGTTGGACATTGGATGCAGATTTGACCTTGCAGTGGATTCTAGACTTCCTAGGAAGGAGGTGAATCTTAATATTACTTTGAAGGTGGAGGTGTGAGCTTCTGGATTCCCTTATTGCTGATGCAGGCATCATATCCTTTTATTTCCTGGTTGAGCAAATGTGCATATGTGCATATGTGTATATTATTGTAAATACGGTATCGAGTTGGATTTATAAAGCTCCATAGACAATATGATTATTTTATGGGTGAAGTAAATGTGTATGTGTGTATATGTGGTTATTATTGTAAATATCGTAATGATTTGTGTTATAAATCTCCAGTAAACAATATGTTTTGTATTAGCAGATGGTCATTATAAACACTGCAATGAGCTATGTTATAAAGATATATAGGAAGTATGTTTTGTTTTCAATTGTTTGTTGTTTTGTAGGTGTCATTGAACACCGAGGAAGGTGTTCCCCCAAGGGGGAGGGTTCTCTAATAGAACTGGTTAAAAATCAATATAAAAATATATAAGTCCACGGTCATGGGACACGTATTCTAAGTTGAATGGTGGGGATTAATATCCTAGTGGTCATACATTCAGTTTATTATGGATAAGGAAATTAACAAAGGCAGTGCCTAAGGCTTTGGAAAGGCACAAGGCATTTATTGGCATTTTATTTACAAAAATAAAATAAATTAGGAGAAAAGGGAGGTGAAAGGTCACAAGTTGCATGTGAGGAGGAAAATGAAGAAAATAGAGGCCTCGTTGATAAAAAGGCTTCTAAGGATCAGTGGGTAAGTTTGGTTGGATCAGTTTTGGTTGAGCTATCTTCTATTCTCTCTCTCTCATACTCTTGGATACTTAGAGTTTCTTGGAGCACTCTTGGAGGGTGTGGCATACTTAGAGTTTGAGCAAGAAGGAAAAGGAACAGCAAGAAAGCGCAAGAGGACATCGGGATCAATAGTTACAGTGGGTTTTTCTTGCATGTACCAAGTTGCATGTATGTTTTCCTCACTAGTTTTGGAATGCATCACACATGTATGTGGTTTATTGGTTATGATCTGTCATTAGCATGGAGGATTACCTAGATTGACAGTGGATTTTCTTAGCCTTGCCATTTCCTCGATAGCCATGGTATTGTGGGTTCATTTCTTTATTTTTTTGGTTGGTTCTTATGTTTCCTTTAGCTTGGGTTGAGTTATTAGTTCCTAGAGCCTTAGTTTGACAAACGCTCTGGAAGCTCTGTAATGGATTGGGTTGAGTTATTACTCCTTGAGCCTTGGTTAGACAAATGATCTAGAAGCCTTGTATCAACTTGGGATGAGTTACTAGCCATGGAAGCCTTGGTTGGACAAATGCTCTGGAAGCCCTTAGTGGGTTGAGTTACTAGTCTTGGAAGCCCTAGTTGGAAAAGCACTCTAGAAGCCTAGAAAAAGTTTTGGGTTGAGTTACTAGTCCCGGAACCTTAGTTGGACAAATTCTCTAGAGCCCAACAATAATGGTGGGTTGAGTTACTAGTCCTAGAATCCAAGTTGGAAGAAACGCAATGGAGCCTTGGAAGGCTTGGGTAGAGACCAATCTTTTGATGGTTCTTGTGATGTCTGATCATGAGGTGGAATCATTGTTTTATGGGTTCAAGTGGTTGGCCTCTAGAATCCATCGATGGTTTTGATTGACGTGTTTTATGAGATCCCACATTCAAGCTTGGAATATGGGGTGGGCGTCATTGGCTGAAAGAAACATTTGGTTCAACCATGTCTATGGTTGGGTGGTACCTGGAAGTCCCAAACTTGGTCAAATTTTTCTATGTCTAATAAAATCTAAGTTATCTTTCTTTTGTACTTATTTATATGTGGATTTAATGGTTGTTATCTCACTGTTATTTTCATGGTTTTATATTGATTATAAGCATGGTTAATTGATTGGTTCATGTCATGGTTATTTCATGTATTTACTTGTAATTGTTAAAATGATGGATGCAAGACCTAATTGATGTCACAACAGTTCAAGGGAGGAGGTGGTGATCCTTCTTTTCATGTCTCATAAGCGTTTTCAGTTATTCATGCTTTCTCTTGTATCCTAGACCTATAGATTGCATTGATGCCAAGTGTTTGACAGAATGTTAGTCCCTATTGGGGATGGTTAGGCCTAGTCATGGAGTTAGTTTTTGGTTTATTAGTCCTAAATTACGTGTTTAATGTATTCTGAAAGTTACAACAAGTTCTGAGCAGTGGTCGGAATTATAGTCTTGAAAAGTTCCTTAAATCACACAAATTTTGGCACAGGTCTATTGGAAATAGCCCCTAGATGTAGGCATGAAGGATTGTGGGAGCATCCAGATCTCTCTAGATGCTGGAATGCCAATATAATGGGAGCATCCAAAGGTTTAATAACTTAAACTCAGTGGGACCCAGCGACATGATACCTGAGTGGCTGGGATGGCTCCCGGGAGTGTTGTTGTTGCCATGGAAGGTATGTTTGATGTGTTTCCATCGATTCCACTTCCTTAAGGTCACCTAAGATGTTGAATCATATCATAGTAGCCTCTCGTCACATGTTTACCCTGATTGGTCGGTTACTTGAGTAGCTGTGGGAGGAGGGTTTTACATATTGGTATGGATCAGGATTTGATGTTTTATGAGACATGTACGGTAAGAAATTTTATGAGGAAGAAGGTGTCAAAACAAGACTTGGAGGATTGGGTGGAAGAACATTGGGGCAAGAGACTATGTTATATTCCTCAACTCTGACTTTTATTGAAGGATGGGATAAGTGTGGTTATAAATAGTAAATTAAATTTATAATTTTGACGAAAAGAGTGTTGTTTTTTCGTTTGTTAAGTTACTTGCTTAAAATTTGGAACCCTACTTTTAAACCTAAGACTAAACCTTTTGTTGTTCAACATATCTGGTCTTGTTTTCTTGGTTTCCCTAAACAAATTTGGACTAGGGATTTTATGGAGAGGGTGGGGCGAATAGTTGGGAAATTATTTTTCTTCGGCAAGAAGGTGTGAGATTCTATTAGAGTTATTGATATGAAGGTGGAAAAAGTTCCCCTTGAAGCAGACCTAATAAAGGTTTCGTTTTTTAAATATAGGTAGCCTAGGGTGACTAGGTTTTTAAACAACCCGTTGACTACCTAGGAGTCCCCTTCATATGTTCCTAGTGTCATGAGGTAGGGCATTTAAGATGCATTTTTTCTTTATTTACTTCAACAATTTAAGAAAAGTAGAGGGTGAGGTCAGAGTAGAGTCATGGAGACTTTTTAGTTAGTTAATAGTTAGCAACAATAGTACTTCAAGAGGAGGTTGATTCATCACTAGGGATTATATAAGGAAATCTTGGCACAAGAACTTACCTAAGAAGAAGGTGGTTCGCACTTGTAGAACAAGGAGAAGATTGATCAAAGACAAGTGATACACATTTCCTTTGAATCCTCATATGTAGTAGAAGAGATGCTCCCAAAAGGTCATTCGATTGGATGTTCATTTGTTTTAGTCAATGATTCTCAAGAAGGGAAAGAGGTGCCAAATTGTCTTCAATTGACTCTCTCCCTAAGTGGAAAGCCTTTCCCAAATTTACCAATCCTTTGAGTAGGCCCCCCTTTGTCATTAACCCCTCTCCCTATGTCAATGTTGCAGTCGACTCAACAACTTGTAGGTGATGCTGGAGTAGGTGGTAGGACCAATGTGGTGACCTCCTTTGACTATTTTAGGAGGGGAGGATCCATAGAGACCAAGGAAAGAACCTTCCCCTTGAAAAGGGAGGTTTTCAGTTTTCTCCAGGAGTCAAGGGTTTTAAATAATTTTCCCCCAAAAACTATTCTAGTTGTCGAGTTTCCATCACAACTAATTGGTGAAAAACTTGGGGGGGGGGGGGGGGAATCCAATGTTCAAATGACCTCCATATATGTTCCAAAAACCTCCATGAAGGTTTGTAACTCTCTAGGGTTTTTTTCCCTGATAATTGACAAAATACTCAAACCTATTTCTAGAGGGGACATAAGGCAAGTGTTTTTGGGTAGTGTGAAATAATTGGAATCCCAATTGAATGATTATCCACTAGAGGAAGGGGGTTTGTGCCAAAATTTTGATTATCTTCTAAATCCCCCTTGCCGCACAAGAAAGAGACATGAGTAAAGGAAGAGGTGCTCATCAAAGGAAAATAGACCTAACAAAGGGCATTTTATCTGAGTAAATGATGGGTCTTAGAGGGAGGAATAAAAGGATGAGACAATATTACAATATTTATGCAATTTTTTTCGGGTACTTAGAGATACTAGGCTCGAGAGTGGGTTTGCCTGATTTTGGTCCTATTAGTAAACATCAGAGGGCTCGGGATTTCCCCAAATAATGAGACCTCAAACAATTGTTATAATTAGATATGTCGGATGTCATTTTGTTGTAAGAAACAATGTACGAGAGAGGAATAGTTTTATTTTCTTTATTTGTTTTTAGTTAGTTAGAACTTTAGTATAGTGGACTCTAGAGGTCTATTTGGAGGTATTTTGATGGTCTAGATTTTAGGGATACATGATATCTCCACTTCTAGCCAACAATTTGGAATTTTGTTAGAAGGCTTCTCCATGTTGGATGAAGTTCATTTCACGTTACTAAATTGTAACTATGGTCCTTACCAAAATCATCGATTTTTCTTGGAACAAGCCAAAGGATTAGGTTTGTTGTAAAATCCTTTAGTATTATGGGAGGAGACTTGAACTTTATCATATTAGACTAGGAATGTTGGGAAGCTCATTAGGAAAGTAAAGTATGTGGTTGATATCCTAAAGAGATTTGCTATGGAGGATTGCAAACCTATGTTGACACCCATAATCACCAACTTAAGGAAGCTTGATTATTTTGAGTATAAGTTGGTGAATAACACATTATATAAGCAACTGTGAGGGTGCTTGATGTATATGGTCAAAACTAGGCTAGATATATGTTTTGCTATGAACACTCTGAGCCAGTTTATGGTGGAGATTAGGGGGATACATTGGGGTGGTAGTGAAACATGTGTTCAGGTACTTGAGAGGTATATTAAAATATGGACTCAGTTATGTCAGGGTTGGTGGAGTGCAGTTGCATGATTGCATATATTCAAATTGGATTGGGAGTGTAGTGGACAAGAAGAGAACTTCGAGTTGTTTCAATTTTGGCTCATGGTTTAGCAAAATAAAAAATTTCATAGGACTTAGCTCAACATAGGTCGATTACATGGCTACAACTTTGTCACGTTGTGAGACCATATGGCTTCACAAAATGGTCATAAGTTTATCTAGTCTTGATATGGGGCCCACAATGATTCACTATGTTGCATCAAGCATTAAAAAAAATCTAGTGTTTCTTGGCAAGTCCAAACACATAGAGATCAAATACCACTCCATCATAGATAGGGTCTAGAGTGGTGTTGTAAGGTTGTCGTACATGTCCATGAATGAGCAAGTGGAAAACATTCTCACCAAGCCCTAGTGAAGAGGAAACACCAATGTATTTGTTTTCACAGTTTCAAATTGTAGTTTGACTATACATTATTTTCTAGGTATTAAAAATTGTGAGTAAAATAAATCAGTTTGGTTTTAAAAGTTTAAAATCAACCATGCTTATGGTTCTAGATTTGTTTTATGCTTTTGAAGTGGGATTTTTTTAAAGAGCCTAAGGGATCTAGATTGGAAAAAAAAAAACATATTTTCTTCAATAATGTTGGCCCATCTCTGTGCAAAAGGTAGTGGGGAATGAAACTTTCAACATCATGATAAAATGTCCATCATATGCATCGATATTGTGTAATGGGAGTGCACCATTTGAGGGTATAGTATTCTCAAGAATGTTATCAACCAACTTCCTAAACCTATTATTAAATTCCTTTATTGTTTCATTCTCTTTCTTCTTCGTTTCATGTAGTTGAGTCAATAACATCCTACTATATTTATAATGGACAATTTTTTCATGTAGAAATCATGGAAATATTGCCAGCTTCTAACACTAGTAATGGTCAAACCCCCAAACCAAATTTAACTATCTTTTTTCAAATAAAAAAAAAAGTTTCAATACCACATCTTTGTGGTCTTAGGCAACACTAGCTTCACCACCTACATCATAAAATATTTTCAAATGATCCTCAATAATAATTACGTTATTACCAGCAAAATTGGAAACTAATTCCTATATTTCTCGAGCATGTCATGAGGGGATCCATGGATTCTAAACATGCCAAGAGCTCTATTAACGTTTTTCACCAAAGGAGGAGGAGCAGCCATGATCTGTAAATCTATCTTTTCAAACAAGAACATAAGATCTTTGACTATGTGGTGGAGGTTTAAATTATTTGAAAGTTTGTTTTTTTTTACCTTTCTTCTAAGATATCTCTAAATCTCTCAATTTGGGAGTAGGATATCTTATACACAACTTGACTCAATAGAATCACGCAAATGAATATAAATATTTTAAAGTGATGGTTTAGTAGTCATCAAAGTTTTATGAATTGAAATATTCTAAGCTCCGAAAGAAATGACTTTTTCCCCTAACAATAGCATCAAAACGTAATAATAAAATCTAGCACCACTAAAGTATTAAATTCCAAGCACAATGTGTTAGTTATATAACTTGGAAAGGCTACCCATATTCACCACATTAACTCTTCTCTCTTTAGGTTGGTTCTTCTCCAATTCAAGGGGCGTATCCCTAAAGAAAGTCAATCCAATATTTTTCCCCAATTCTAAGGGGGTATCTCTAAAGAAAGTCACTCTAATTTGTTTAAGTCTTTATGAAGTGTTTGTGGACCACTCATTTTGGTTTAATGTGTTTCTAGTGAATGCATGTATGTATAGATTGTAACTAATTTCAAAGTATGATGTAGGAAAGTGTGTGTAGATTTCTAGACTTTAGTCAAAATATGTGAGTATAATGATCTTATTTTGCAGTAATGTTACAAATTTACCATTAAATGGAAATAATTGAGAAAATATACTCAAAAAAAATAAAAAGAAATAAGTGAAAATGCAATGCTTAAATATGCAATCTAAATTAAACCTCCGCATTTAGATTTAGATGCAAAAAATAGATAAATGAAATTATAAAATGCAATATTTGTGAAATGATTCTAAATTGTGATCTAAAAATCTCGTTTTTACATTCAAAACATTCAATTTTTCAACCATTAATTAATCATAAAAAGAAATTATAAACAATATCCAAAATGTTATAATTATGATTTTGTTTAACTTAAGATGCAAAAATAGGTTTCTTATGTGAAACACAATTCTAAAAATACATTCTTAAAGTGGAATAATGACAAAATTTCATGAAACAAGAATAAAAAATTAAAATACAAACTTCTAGCAAGAAAATAATCTGGAGTGTATGATCAAGTATCCTAGGTCAATATGCTAACAAGAAAATAAATATCAAAGATAAAAATGCACTAAACTGAACAATTTGAATAAAGTTTCCAATAAATTAATTAAAGGGTGATTGAATGTAATTTAATACTAACAAATTAATTTTTTTTAAAATAATTACAGAAATTGGTATTCTGAATTAACAAAGAAAGTTTATTTTCCAGAAGATAATGCATTGGTTTTTTGTTAAACCCATATTCCTTTTTGGTTTGATCAAAAAAATTGCTACTTTTTTATCTTAACATTCCAGATTGAAATTTATTATTTTTTAATAATAATTTAATTTATGTATCTTCAAGTTGGTTCACTATCAACTTTCACTTGCTATTACTCCTTTCCTTGTTTAAGGAACCTATAAGTACAACAATCTCATCACACAAACAACCAAAAAATACAAAAATTGATGTCAAATTATATCAATTTATTGTATTTTGTCAACCAATAGAATCACACATTTCTCATCTTCGAAAGTGTGACTATAACAAACTCTGCAGAACCATTAAGACAAATGACACAATAAAACTAAACAAAATTGAGATTTTGAATAATCTTGCAAGCACTTCATGAAAACAAAAACAAAACAAGAGTGACAGTTTGGAACAACCAAGGCAGATCCAAGCACTAAACATACAACAAAACGAGAGTGACAGTTTGGAACAACCAAACATAGAACAAAGAGCACTAAATGTTTTCTAGCAAGTGTTTGTATCAAGATACAAAGTACAAGTTAATTCAATGTCTTTAGACCTAACACATGCTACCTGTCATACAATGATAAACATTGTGGATTTCTAGTATAATATTAAGTCATGTGACCTCCAATTTGAAACAAAAATATTTAGATGTGTGTACCGAACTGCAACAACATTCTTCTCTATGCAGTTCACATACACTTAAAATACCTAAAAAATAAAGACTACGTTTTTTTTTTTGTGTGAGACATTTCATTATCTTTGATATCTACATTTTAAACCTCAAGATGTCAAAAATGAAGGTGAAACCTTCTTAATTCGATGGTTCCCTCGAAATCACTAGTGACTTAATCAGATGCTTAATGTCTATACATTAATTATGTGGGTTTGGAAAGCTCTATAAATTTTTTCATAGAATTATGCCTGCTATGCTCGATTCTTGTTCTTTCATGTGTTTCCTTTTTCACTTCTCAATAAAAAACAATGCCAAGGATGCTTCTTCACCTTTTAAAAGTGAAATTATAATTAGAGTGAAAATGACTTTTGTATATTATTTTAATTACAAATATAGTTAATAATTTTAATTGCCCCACCCCCCCCCCCGGTCGGGGTGTAGCAAGGTGGAGGAGGTGGGTCAGCGGAGATAAGACCGAGAAGTGGCAGGAATTGTCCATACGAGTCAAGGAAAGGAATAATTTTGGGAAGTGGAGGGAGAGGACAGGGGAAGGGAAGGTGGATGGATAAGGCAGGGAAGGAGCAGACCCCGAGAATAGGTCAGTGGAGCCAGGAAAGGAAGACAGTGAGGATGGCAGAGGGGCCAGCGGGAAGAGGACGCGCGGCAAGAGCAGCTGGGAGCAAGAGAGAGTTAATGAGAGCTAGCGTGAGAAAGGATGGAGGGTCATCATCCCAAGGTGACGACGTAGGGAATAGAGCAGTGATTAAATACAATCGACAGGTGGTAGAGAAGTGTAAGGACATAATGGGAAGGGGAATAAAACATAAGGGAAAAGAGGTAGTAGGTAGTAACATGCAATGGGCGAGAACGAGAGCAGGAGAGAAGAAATATGGCTTAGGAACGACCACGCATCCCAGGGATAGCAGCGGAGCCAGCTCTGATAGTCGGTATGTTTCTCTATTGGCCGTGAACCTCATAAGAATTAGGATGCCTTTCTGTATAAGACTAGGTAAAGTGTCTAGGATAGGTAGGGTTCTGTTAGAGATGATTCCAGGAACTCCTGGAACCTTGGTTGGGTGAAGAATATAGATTTCTTAAGGAGAGATGATAGAATTAAAACCCTGGTGTCGAAGAAGGCACCCAGAGAGAAAGGAGCAAGTAGAGGAAAGATGAGAAATCCTGGTAAGGATGCTAGGCTGGGGAAGCTCGCTCTAGCCAAGTGGTTCCTAAGGATAGGAGAGGATGGTACAGGTACTAGGAGTGGAGAGGATTCCACCATGGTAACCTCAAGAAATGAAATTCGAGAAATTGCGGCCCTTGCGACTCCTGTTGGGAACTCCTCGGGTAAAATAGAGAGAAAAAATGGAGAGTTACATAGAGAAAAGAGGAAAAAGAAGGAATTTACCTGGTGCTATGAAGAACAGGGCCAAGGTCATGTTGTTTAGACCCCCAGATAGGCCCTCCATGGCCAAGCTTCCCTGCGAAGTACAAAATAGTAATTCAGATTACCCTGATGGCGGTCCTGTGTGGATGCCTCTGTTGAGCTACCTGAGCGACAGACGACGAAGTGAGACTAACTTGAGGGTAAAAGAAGAGAGGGTCAGCAGAACCCAAAACCATGAGATGGTGGGGGGAAAGCTAAAAGGAACCTCAAAAAATGTCAGGGCATCCGGCCTTGAGCTGGATACCAAACATGACTTAGTTAAGTGGAAAATTGTTTGGGTGTTAGTCCAACAGCAACCTGATACTTTTTATGGTTATGCGATAGGTCTCATCACAAACTACGTCCAACACAGAGTGGACGCTAGAAAAAGGAAAGAAGCAAACAGTAATAGTGATGAAGACAACATGGCAAGAGATGGAAAATATGTGACCAGGAAGGGAAAGAGAGACACAGGAAAAAATATTGTTGAGGGGGTGAGAGGCCCCAACAGAGAGCAAAGCAAGAGAGGTAGAAAGACAGGACGAGAACACATGAAAACCCTCATCAATGCATACATGGAAGGGAACCCACCGGAGGTTAGAGCCCAAATAGCTGGTTAGGAGTGAAAAATAAATGACAACATAAGGCACAAATACATTCCCATGGAATAATGGGAGGACATGCTTCATGACCCAGGGAACTCCCATGAACGGCACACACTCTTCAGACAAACGATTCAGCAATATTGGATCATGAATAATGTGGTGGCTCGGGCTATGACCCTCAATACAGAACAAGCAACAAGCAAAGGTTCGGAGGCAAAGGAGGACACCAAGGAGAAGGATCCCATCAGAGCAGAGCTCCTCAGGGAGATACCGGCAGTCCAAATCCAAACTTATCGAAACAACTTAGCACTGAGGAGAATTGAACAAACATTGTAGGATATGAAGAGAAGCGAGATGTTGGGTTCCATCGCCAAAGCACCAGCCCTAGTAATATCCTCAAATGAGGAGTGAACCGGAGGTCCAACTACATTTTGTTGAATTTCCATGACGAATAGATTTTACTTGTTAAAATTGAATTGCAGTATAGATATTATAGATAATGTTGTTAGGCTGATAGAGAAAGACTTATCTAAATTTTGGATAGCTTTTAATGCTGACAAGTGGCTACTTGGTTTCCTTCGGGCAGGTGAGGCCACCTGGAACAAATGGAAAATTTAATTTTGGATAGATAATATAAATAGTGAAGGTACTACCAAGTTTACAAAAAAAAAAAATTGCCCATGAAATTTATTTTTTAAATATCATTCTGCATCTTGCAAATATACCAAAATTACAAATGTAGTTACATTGAAATTTAAATTTCCATATACCAAAATCATAAATGTAGTTACATTGAAATTTAAACTTCCATGCAACAAAATCGTAAATGTGGTTACATTGAAATTCAAACTTTGATTTTCATGTGTGCACCTTCTTTAATTTAGTATTATTTATGAACACTCACAAATTAAGAAGCTATGATATCTTTGTCAGACATTAATGTGGACCATGAGGACCATGTCACATGTCCCTGATGCATGTTCTTCCATGCGTACTATGGAGACATCATTACTGATATCCTCACTATGGACAACTTTATTGAGCATTTTGGAAAATTAAAAATTCTACACATCCACAACCCATCAACTTCTGACTTAAGGCTATGAAAGCACATTGCTTGCTTCAATAACCCTCACACCCTTATTTTCATGTATTTTTATTCTGTATTTTGGTTTTAACATTATCATCATATTATTACATAAGGTATAAACGTAATTTTAGTTATCTTTATCATCATATTATTACATAAGGCATATGCAAGAATATTTTATTCCTCCATTATATAGTAGTGGAGGATACCCAGTGTCAGTTAAGGATAACTACAACAACTTGGAAGATGCAAGTCCCTATGTGAGCTTAAAACTCACCATACTTAACTCATATGGAAATTAAGCATGGGAGAAACCAAATCTAACCCCCTCATTAATCAAAACATAGGGAGTAACTAAAGAATAAAGAAAACAAAGAATGGGTCCTGTCAACGAGGCATGATTAGGTACCCATGTACAAACTCTCATAAGAGAGAAAAACCTGTAGAAAAAAACTCCCCCCCAAAAAAAAAAAACGAGAGAAAGATTCCAATGCTCAAATTATCATGGAGCTAAAATTTTATATCCCATAATGATCAATTGAATGGCAAGAACATAGGCCTACTCCAATTAAGAGGTACGAAATGTTGAAGTACCAAAACTCTAAAGATGAAAGCCATATAACCTTAATGAGGTTGGTCGATCTTTGAAGTAGGATTGTTGCGGAGGCACAAGGGTGGAAAACACTATCAACTTCCCAAAAAAAAAACTCTAGAGAAAATAGGCATCAGTAAAAAAACTAGGACAAAGGCTTCAAACAGAAGCAACACCATCAACCAACAAACAAACAATGAGGCCTGTAAGTATCGCAAACTTAGCTCAAATGTTGTACAACAACACTCTTGAAGTTGTCTAAACATTGTCACCATCACACTGATCAAACATAAGAAATGGAAATAGTCAACAAAGAAACAACAACTATATTTGTCACTATCTCACTGCCCCCCCTAAAACACAGCTATGGAAGGAGCGAGAATGAATAGTCTTCATTGTCAGCGATTTTTCCCCTGAAACACAACTAAGGGAACAATTGCAACCAACAATGAATAATTGATGCAACACGATGATATGAATTCTGAAAACATTGATTCAAATGATTCCATGACCATCCATCGATCCATCCACAAACAATCTTGATGATCGACACTAATCCATGGTTCATTCTCTCATGTCTCTTTTGTAACGATCTGAATGCAGGACTACTATGTGACCAAGAATGTTGATGTTTGGGTAATTTATTTTGATAAGGATGTGTAGATGACTTAGTTTTTTCCTCTACAGACTCAAATTTGAGTGCAACAACACTTTCATTCATAATGACATTTGTAGCCATGTCATCAATCTATTTATCAAAATGAGTAGGCGCATTTTCTTCCAGTACATCATTTTGAATTCCTTTGACTAGAAACAACACCACTCTAGCCTCAATAGAGTTGGATATAGGTGGAGCAGAAACATGATCGTATTCAAGACCTGCTCTTGATGTCTGCAATGTAGGGTTAATAGGAGCAACAATTCCATGTCCATTCTTCCCAAGTCCTCCAGTATATCCCATTTTGCTAAGCAATCGAGACCCGGTACTTGTAGTATGTTTTTCCAAATTGGGCATGATAAAGGCATGTGATAATCCAAGTGGATATTGGTGGCCACCCGCCTATTCCACTTGGATCCCCATAATTGTTTCTTTCAGTTTTTTAGTTTCCTTATTTGTAGCACAATTTACTATTTTTGGAAGTGTTTTGGGTCCTGAACTTGCGGAGCCATTTTGATACCCTAAATGATTTTTTTTGGGAAAACCAGGACCAACATGGGTCGTTGACTAATTTTGGTCACTCAAAATTTCTAGTCCTTAGATAGATCTTTCTACCGAGGTATTGTGCGTGTCGAACAGAGATCATATGCCAAAGTTACGACCACGGGAAGTTGATGTAGTAATTTACCCAAATGGGGCCCATAGTTTGGCACTTCATCTCCTAGGGTTAGGTTTTTGGATGTTTAGGGATTTCCATTGTTTCTCAATAATAAATAGGCCTTTGACCCTCATTGTAACACAGTTCAGAAGCATGTAGCCACCACATCCCTTCTCAGAGATAAGCTACCATCGCACGAGCTAGTCTTATTTCCATTCTATTTGCAAGCATATTTCGGTATTTGATATTAATGAAATGAAGTCTTATTTCTATTGCGTCTTTGTATTTATGGTTGTATATGTAATTTGTTGTGTTCATGTTTAAATTTGGATCAGTGGTATCAGAGTGGTCTGCTCTTTCTCTGTTTTTCTTTCTATCGCCCCAACGAGGTCAGGATATAAGGAGTTAGGGCTCGATCTGGTTGAACATTTGCAAGATCAACCTCGCAAACCCCGACGACCACCCATGGCAGAAGAAAAGAAAGATGAGGGGGCAGGATATCCTATCAAAATATTTCTTGAGGAGGCCCTCGAGAAACAAAGGAATGCGATGATAGATAACTTTGCCCAGATCCTTCGACGGTTTCCCACCAGCAGTGCATCCATATCCAGCAGCCACTCTGGAGGCATCACTCCTTTTAAGGTAAAAGTAAACTTTGAAATTCCCATATTTGAGGGCCAAATAGATGCAGACACCATAGATAAATGGTTAAATCTGCTAGAAGGATATTTTTCTATTCATGATTTTTCCAACAGAGAAAATATTACTTTTTCTCTTCTCAAATCCCCCCCCACGTCAAGGATTGGTAGGAAACCTACTGTGAGCAGAAGGGTGAAAGTACAACCTCACTATTTTCAGCCGCACCCACTGGGAATTCGTTTCAGGATGTCATCAAGGAGAAGTACTATCCTATCGGGAGCTATGAGGATAAATACATAAAGTTGACAACACTGCGACAGGGAAGGGTCCAAGATGTGTCAGAGTTTACTAATGTTTTTCATACCCTTCACACAAAGTTTGGTATCAAGGATTCTGAGAAACATTTGGTACTCAAGTACTGTGGCTTCCTACACAGGTACATCTATGACGAGATGGAGTTCTTGGACATCTCCTCGCTTGGCATAGCATACCAATACACTGTCAAGATTGAGCAGAAGTTTAAATAGAAGATGCGAGACTTTGGATTTACGAATCCAAAGCAATGGAAAGGTGCCCCCAAACCGCAGAATAAAGGACAAACCTAAGGTGGGGCGGCCCAGGACAGCTCGTTAAATCCACAAGCAAAGAAAAACACCGCGAAGCCGAAGAAGGACATGGGATAGTGTTGTGAGTTCCAGAAGAGCTCCACTCACAATGCAAGTTAGTGTCAGGCCAAGCAGTCACTAGTGGTCCAGATGAAGGCTTCAGAATCAGATACATGTTTTGACTAAGTCAGAACTTGACAAGGGGAATGAAAAAGGGAAGTAGATTATCGATGCAGATTCCAATGCCACTGTTGCCAACATGAAGACCCATAAGAGGAGGAGTGCCTCTTTGACTCCCAGATGTGGGTAAAGGGTTCCCCACTATAGTTCATTGTCGACAACTGTAGCTAAAATAACATCATTTCGGTAGAGGTCATGAAGCAAATGGGCTTAGCGAACACAACACACCCACAACTGTACACCATCGAGTGGCTTCACCAAGGACGAGATCATTACGTGAGCCAGCAGTGTCTCCTTCCATATAACAAAAAGCCCTCACGGATGAGGTATTATGTGATGTTTCTCCCCTTGATGTTTGTGATGTATTATTAGGCCAACCATACTTTTGGAAGCGACATGCTACGTATGAGTCAAGGCCTTGTGTTGTTATTTTTACTTTGGGAAATAAATTGTATAGGATACCAGAGGTATCACCACCTATCATTATCTCTTTGGTTACTGCAAAACAATGCAGTAAGCTTATTTCCAAAACTAGGAAATTTGTTTTCCTGATGATAAGCCCTTATGGAAAGAAGAAGACGATGGCCACGACCTCCAGACAGGGCCCCTCCACACGACAACAACAGATGGACATGGTCGTGGAGAAGTACATGGACATATTCAGCTCCCTCGCAGGGGTGCCTCTAAACTATCAAGTCAAGCACTCCATCGAACTGACCCCAGGTGCATCATTTCCCAATAGACCAATATATCGGCACTCCATTATGGAGAATGACGAAATCAAGAGGCAGATTCAGAAGCTGCTTCAAAAAGGCCACATCCGGCCAAGCTCATCGCTTTGTGGGAGCCCGATCATGTTGGTATAGAATAAGGATGGGACTTGGAGAATTTGTATTGACCATCGGGCACTGAACAAGATCACTTTCTGGAACAAGTACCTGATCCCATGGATTAATGAACTTCTAGACCAAGTCGAGGGGGGGAATATTTTAGCAAGATCTACTTAAAGTCTGGATATCACTAGGTACCAATCGAACCCTCTGATGTGTGGAAGACTATCTTCAAAGCCAAGGAGGGTCTTTTCAAATGGTTGGTTATGCCTTTCGGGTTGACGAATGCTCCTACAACCTTCATGATGTTGATGGATGACATCTTGCAACCATTCGCTAACTCATTTGTAATGGTATACTTGGATGACATCCTGATCTTCAACTAGAGTTGGGAAGAGCACCTCCACCACATCCAACAAGTTCTCCAAACACTATGGAAACACAATTTATGTGCCAATTTGGAGAAATTCACTTTGGCATGACCCGGGTTTAGTATCTGGGATACATTATTTATGAATGAGGGGTGCATGTGTATCCAACCAAAATCCAATTCATTTAGGATTGGCCAACCCCAACCACTCTGACAGAGCTCCATAGCTTTCTAGGTCTTGCAAATTTCTACTGCAGGTTCATGTTGGGATTCTCTCATATCACTTGGCCCTTAAGTTAAGTCACTAAGGGAGGAGCGACAAAAAATTACTTTGGTATGAATCTCAACAGAAGGCATTCACAGAGTTGAAAAATCGCCTCTTCTTTGCACCAGTGCTCACATTACCAAACTTGCAACAACCATTTGAGATCGTGACAGATGTCTTTAACTATGCTACTGGGGCATTCCTTACTCAACAGGGGCATCCAGTGGCATATCATAGTGAGACACTTTCAGACACAGTCCAAAAGTATCCCACTTATGACAAAGAGATGCATTCCATTATGTAGGCCTGCTGACAATGGAAGCATTACATTTTGGGGAAGGAAACGGTCTTCCACACAAACCACCGACCCCTGCATTTCATATAGACACAAGGGAAGTTGTAGAATGATCGCTATCAGGAGTGGTCCGCATACCTGCAATAGTTCCATTTGAATATCAAGTATAAGAAAGGTAGCACAAATAATGTTGCAGACTACTTCATCTGACCACTGATCATGGCGTTAACCACCGTGCTCAACTCTTGTGGGAACGAGACTTCTGATTGGCCACTTTTCTACAAAAGTGACCCAAAATTAGGCCGCACATACTAAACACTCTTGGAGGGTCAACAAGTTCTAGATTTTCACCTCCAGGATGCCCTGTTATGCTACCTAGGACACCTTTTTGTTCCTTCAAGCGAGCGTGCCAAAATTATTTGGGAAGCACACTATAGTCGAGCTGCTAGGCATTTCAGGGTCAAGAAAATGGTGTTAGTGCTATAGAATTATTTCTATTGGCCAAATCTTCGACAAGATACCAGGAAGCACATCAAATCTTGCACTACCTGCACCATTTCCAAACCAATCATCAAGAAGCAAGGCCTCTATACTCCGCCGCCTACCCCTAGTTGACCTTGGGAATCCATCTCCATGGATTACCACTGTGTTTTTGTGGTCGTAGATAGATTCTCGAAGATGGCCATTATGGCGGCCTGCAAGAAGAATATCACAGCAGAAGCCACTGCTAAACTCTTCTCAGAACAAGTGTGGGTACACTTTGGGATCCCACAATCCATTATCTCAGATCAAGATAGCAAGTTCCTTAGTACATTTTGGTCCAGTCTTTGATCGATGCTAGACACCGAGCTCACTAAGTCCACAACTTTCCATCCCCAAATGGATGACCAAACAAAGGTCGTCAACAGGATGATCATACACATTCTGCGCATGTACAACTCAAAGCATTCACGCACATGGGATGACAGCCTCCCCTATGTCCAGCATAGCTATAACTGGGCTCTCCATAGCTCTACTAGCCATAACCCTTTTCAGGTGGGCTTGGGATTCTAGTCACTATGTCTTAATGATGTGGCCATACCATTTGCAGCTCCTCAGGTAGATTCACCTCATGTCCAGTCCGAAGCCGATAAGGCAAACAACCTCATTGAGAACATCCAACATATCCGCTAGTAGATCCACGACATTATGGAGAAATCAAATGCCAAGTACAAGCAACGACATGAAAACATCAGGTGCCACACAAGTTTCAGGTGGGTGACAAAGTCTGGTTACATTTTAGGAATTAAGAAATACAATATATTTTCTAAATCCTAAAATTACTCCATAAATCACACATAAATCACTGCATAAATTAATTTTTCCTAAATCCTAAAATCACTCCCTGATTTATTCCAAAAAGTTCTCATGATTTATTCCCTAAACATTACATGATTTATTCCATAAATCTCTCATGCTTTTGAAGGTAAATTAGTTTTTTCCTTATGGAAAAAATCTTAGCTATCCATAACTTTTCTAAAACTAGTCCTATCCTAATAACCACACTTTTCTATAACTTTTGGAAATCTTAGATATTTTCCAGCTCATATGAGTTTTCATAAAATCATAGGGAAATACATATAAATAATTAATACAATCTTTTAGGGAACCAATTCCCTTGGTAAATAAAAAGAGCTATATTCTAGTCAAAATATATTTTGACTTGGAAGTTTGGATGCTCCTACATCAGACTCCCAAAATGAAAAAGAATCATGATCTCCTGACCACGTATTGATGAAGAAAATCTTGTTGGATCGCAAATTTTGTTTTGCAGTTGTTCCTTTTCTTTGCCATGATGATGTTTCTTTATTGTCATCTTCTTCATTCTTCCAAGCTTCTAGACCTTATGTTGCAATTCTCCTCCTTCTTTGCTGATGTATACTCGCTCTGTCATCGCCAAACCTCTGCTATTTTCTTTCTTTCCTATAGCATGCCTCTTCTAGGACACTTTAATCATAAACCTCCTTACCTCCTTAATCTCTATGTCCAAATTTTCCTCTCGCTGGCACAAGTCACCCATTCCGTGTTGGATTTTGTTTTTTTCTTCAACTAAATTACTAGGATACCAATTGTCTAGAGTTTCTTCCATCATTCTTTGCATTTTGTGCTAAAAATAATCATCATTATTGTACCCTTGTTTTTACATTTTTTCCATGGGAAACTCATTCTTATCATTTCTTGGATTGTTGCAACTCAATATACTCTTTGTCCTCAGATTGTTAAACTATTCTAAAAACTTCAATTCTACACGGTATATTCCATGTCCACTCCTTTCCAACTTTGCATGGTATATTCCAATGGGTTTTGTACTTCATTGTTTGAAGTATCTCTAAGCCAAATATTTTCTCTTTGGACATCCTTGAACTTTTGTATATTTCCATGACTTTCACACATTGTATTTTCACATCTTCCCTCCTTATTGGTTAGATATGAAAATCTTGCCTCCATTGAAATGACAGAATCTTGAGCTACCATTTCTTCGTTCCCTGCAGACAGAAAACATTCATTAGTTTTAAAAACATGATACCTTTAATTCTCTTTTGGTAGTTCCAACTCTCTTTCCTCACTTTCTCCAAGCATCCTTAACCAATCTCTGATCAGATGCCTCATCCATCTTGTTTGATTTCATGCATGCAACTTCTTTACCAGCCATTGGACTCTTTTTCCAAAATAAAGTTCATTCCTCAATTCTTTCATCACTTTTTTCAGCCACTTTTTTTGTCTCTTGTAGATGCTTATTTATTTTATTGATCTCTTCCTTTATCTCAACTATATCCTTCTCCCTTTCTTCACCACTCATTTCCTTTTTTCCAATTGTCTCAGCCTCCTTCCTTCTTTAACTGTAAATTTTCTCTGAACCCATAAAATGACTACCAATATCCATATTTTTCTTCTTCTTCTCCTCCCATGAACTCTCCTTCTTCACTTGTAAACTACAACCAAGCCTTTAACTCATAGAAAATTTTGTACCTACTACCAATACCTCACTAAGCTTTCCCCTGAGCTTAGCTTTTTTGTATTTCTGATTCCTTCTCTAGAACCTTCTCTTGGTAATTCTACCCACACTCACTCTGGAACTTCCCTCTGACAACTTCTACCCAACTGCTACTTGTTTCAAGTCGTCCTTCTGCTAGTTGCAATCCTCAATTCCAAAGAGTGTACCAGCTTTGGTACCACTTGATGCAGGAAAATTTGAATTTTCCTGCAAAGTTCAACTTCTCTATCTGGATTAGATGCATAGATTCTATTATTTAGTTAATTAAAAATTATTTACCACATCTAAAAGCATTAAAATAACACACACAATAATATAAAGAGTCATACACAAAGCCTTTGGAAAATCTGCATTTCCATTAACAAATAAAATTTGTACATGCATAACCTCACAATCATACATTTCTCTCTCGTCCTGATTCCACATTCATTTGGCCATTAGTTCTTATTGCCCGTAGGCTTACAAATAAATAGAAATACTAAATACAATATATTTTCTAAATCCTAAAAGCATTCCATAAATCACCCATAAATCAACTTTTTCTAAATCCTAAAATCACTCCTTGATTTATTCCATAAATCTCTCATGATTCATTCCCTAAAGCTTTCATGTTTTATTCACTAAATCTCTCATGCTTTTCAAGGTAAATTAGTTTTTTCCTTATGGGAAAAATCTTAGCTATCCATAAATTTTCTAAACTTAATCCTATCCTAACAACCACACCTTTCTATATCTTTTGTAAATCTTAGATATTTTCCAGCTCATGTGCATTTTCATAAAATCATAGGGAACTACATTTAAATAATTAATATAATCAGTTAGGGAACTAATTCCCTTGGTAAATAAAAAGAGCTCTTCTCTAGTAAAAATATATTTTGACTTGGAAGTTTGGATACTCTTGCAGGGTAGGACCTCTAGCAGGTCACATGGGTCAAATCCAGTAGTGGTAGAGGATTGGGAGCGATAGGCTCCAAAATATGAAGAAGAACCAAAAACACCAATAGAAATGACATAGTCTTTTAATCAAGAGGTAGAGTGAGAGGTTATTTCAAGCTCTGTAAGGAAGAGGTTGAGATGGGTCAAGCTAACATTAAGGGACATTGAGGAGCATGTAGATTCTCCTAGAAACACCTTAAGGAAGAGTAGACCACCAAGGATATTTTCTAGCTACATGAACCTGGTGACCAATGTCATAGAGCCCCAACCTTCTACTTTTTGGGGGGCAGTAGAACAATAGGTTTGGAGGGATTTTATGGTGAGAAATACAACTCCATCATGAAGAATGGTGTATGGGAAATTGTATCGAGACCTGAGGGGAAATCAATGGTCAAGTCTCAATGGATTAATAAAATCAAACATGTAAATGATGATAGTGTTAAGAAGTATAAGGAAAGGTTTGTGACGAGAGGGTTCTCCCAGAAGGAAGGAGTAGACTATGAGGAGACATTTTCTTATGTTTCCAATGCATCTATCAAGGTAGTTATTTCCATTTCATTAGAGATGGAGTGAAGGATACATCAAATGGATGTAAATATTTCCTTCCTCAATGAGTTGATTGGGGAGGAGGTGAATATTGGGTAACCTTAATGATTTGTGGTGCATGGGAGGGAGTCCCATATATGAAAGTTTAAAAATACATGATATGGACTTAAGTAGGCACCTTAAGCATGGTACTCAAGAATTGATGGGTATCTGTTGGCTTGGGCTTCATTAAAAGGAGGCAAATTCCAACTTGTATTATGTACTTGTTGAAAATGATTCACTTATCTTGGTGCTCTATGGATGATCTCTTTCTAACAAGATCTGAGAGGCTCATATAGGTGTGTAAGGAGGACCTTTCTTTGGAGTTTGAGATTAAGAACATTGGTATGATACACAATTTTTTGGGATTGGGGGTGTGGCATCAATCACAAGAAACACTCCTTTGGAAAGGAAAGTATGTGGTTGATATCCTAAAGAGATTTGAGATGGAGGATTGCAAACCTATGTTGACACCCATAATTACCAACTTGAGGAAGCTTAATTCTTTTGAGTATAAGTTGGTGGAGAACACATTGAATAAGCAACTGTGAGGGCCCTTGATGTATATGGTCAAAACTAGTCTAGATATTTGTTTTGCTATGAACACCCTGAGCTAGTTTATGGTGGAGACTAGGGTGATACATTGGGGTGGTAGTGAAACATGTACTTAGGTACTTGAGAGGTACATTAAAATATGGACTCATTTATGTCAAGATTGGCGGAGTGTAGTTTCATGATTGCACAGATTCAAATTGGATTGGGAGTGCAATGGACAAGAAGATAAATTCAAGTTGTTTCAATTTCGGGTCAGTTATGATCTCATGGTTTAGAAAAAATAAAAATTTCATAGCACTTAGCTCAAAATAGGTCGAATACATGGCTCCAACTTTGGCACGTTGTGAGACCATATGGCTTCACAAAATTCTCATAAGTTTATCTAGTCTTGATATGGGGCCCACAATGATTCACTATTTTGCATCAAGCTTTAAAAAAATCTAATGTTTCTTAACAAGTCCAAACACGTAGAGATCAAATACCACTCCATCATAGATAGGGTCTAGAGTGGTGTTTTATGGTTATAGTACATGTCCATCAATGAGCAAGTGGAAAACATTCTCATCAAGCCCTAGTGAAGAGGAAACACCAATGTATTTGTTTTCACTGTTTCAAATTGTAATTTGACCATAAATTATTTTCTAGGTATTAAAAATTGTGAGTATAATAAATCAGATTGTTTTTAAAAGTTTAAATCAACCATGCTTATGGTTCTAGGTTTGGTTTATGCTTTTGAAGTGGGATATTTTTAAAGAGCCTAAGGGATCTACATTGGAAAAAAACATATTTTCTTCAATAATGTTGGCCCATCTCTGTGCAAAAGGTAGTGGGGAATGCAACTTTCAACATCATGATAAAATGTCCATCATATGCATCGATATTGTGTAATGGGAGTGCACCATTTGAGGGTATAGTATTCTCAATAATGTTATCAACCAACTTCCTAAACCTATTATTAAATTCCTTTATTGTTTCATTCTCTTTCTTCTTCATTTCATGTAGTTGAGTCGATAACATCCTACCATATTTTAGAATGGACAAATTTTTCATGTAGACATCATGGAAATATTGCCAACTTCTAACACTAGTAATGGTTAAACCCCCAAAACCAAATTTAACCATCTTCTTTCAAAGAAAAATAAAGTTTCAATACCACATCTTCGTGGTCTTGGGCAACACTAGCTTCACCAATTACATCATAAAATATTTTCAAACGATCCTGAATAGTAATTACATTATTACCAGCAAAATTTGAAAGCTAATTCCTATATTTCTCAAGCATGTCATAAGGGGATCCATGGATTCTCAACATGCCAAGAGCTTTATACACGTTCTTCACCAATGGAGGAGGAGTAGCCATGATTTGTAAATCTATGTTTTCGAACAAGAACGTAAGCTCTTCAACTATGTGTTGGAGGTTTCAATTATTTGAAAGTTTGTTTTTGTTTATCTTTCTTCTAAGATATCTCTAAATCTCTTGATTTGGGAGTAGGATATCTTATACACAACTTGACTCAATGGAATCATGCAAATGAATATGAATATTTTAGTGATGGTTTAATAATCATCAAAGTTTTATGAATTAAAATATTCTAAGCTTTGAAAGAAATGACCTTTTCCCCCAGCAATAGCATCAAAATGTAATAATAAAATCTAACACCACTAAAGTATTAAATTACAAGCACAATGTGGTAGTTGTATAACTTAGAAAGGCTACCCACATTCACCACATTAACTCTTCCCTCCTTAGGTTGGTTCTTCTCCAATTTGAGGAGTGTATCCCTAAAGAAAGTCAATCCAATTTGTTTTTCTCTAATTCTAAGGGGGTGTCCTTAAAGAAAGTCACTCTAATTTGTTTAAGTCTTTATGAAGTGTTTTTGGACCACTCATTTTGGTTTAAGGTGTTTCTAGTGAATGCATGTATCTATAGATTCTAACCAATTTCAAAATATGATGTCGGAAAGTGTGTGTATATTTCTAGACTTTAGTCAAGATATGAGAGTATAATGATCTTATTTTGAAGCAATGATTCAAATTTACCATTAAATAGAAATAATTGAAAATAAAATAAAATGTAATGCTTGAATATGCTATATCTAAAATAAACCTCTACATTTAGATTTAGATGCAAAATAATAAAACTTAAATGAAATCATAAAATGCAATATTTGTGAAATGATTCTAAATGGTAATATACAAATCTCATTTTTACATTCAAAGCATTCAATTTTTCTATTGTAAATTAATAGTTGAAAATAACAATTAATTAATAATAATTTACATTCAATTTTCTACTATAAATTAATGGTTGAAAATAGCAATTAATCAATCATAAGAAATTATAAGCCATTTCAAAAATATTATAATTATGATTTTGTTTAACTTAAAATGCAAAAATAGGTTTCTTACGTGAAACACAATTCTAAAAATACTTTTTTAATTGGAATAATGATATTAAAATTTCATAAAACAAGAATAAAAAAATTAAAATATAAGTGGGAGTCTATGATCAAGTATCTTAGGTTAATATGTTAACTAGAAAATAAATATCTAAGATAAAAATGCATTAAACTCAATATAGAAACTTGAATAAAATTTGCAAGAGATTAATTATTAACATTAACCAATTGAATTTTTAAAATAAAATAATTACTAAAAATTGAGAAATTTTTAAACAAGTAACAAAGAAAGTATTATTCTTGTAGTAGGCAAAAGATAATGTATTGGGTTTTTGGTCAAACTCATATTAGTTTGAGTTTGACTAAAAAAATTGTAAACTTTTTATGACTTAACATTCGAGATTGAAATTTACTATTTTTTAATAATAATTTAATTTATTTATCATTTTGCACTTATTATTACTCATTTTCTGGTTTAACTAACACAGAAGTACAAGGATCTCATCACACAAACAACCAAAAGTTAAAAACAAAAAAATACAAAAGTTAATATCAGATAATATCAATCTATTGTATTTTATCAAGGACTTAAATCACACATTTCTCATCTTCAAAAGTGAGACTATAAAGAACTCTACACAACAATGAAGACAAATGACACAATAAAACTAAACGCAACTAAGATTTTGAATAATCTTGCAAATACTTCACGAAAACAAAACAAGAATGAAAGTTTGGAACAACCAAGGCAGATCCAAGAGTATTAAACGTTCAACAAAATGAGATTGACAGTTTGGAACAACTAAACGTAGAACAAAGAGCATCAGAATGTTTTCTGGCAGGTGTTTGGTTCAAGATATGAAGTCCAAGTTAATTCAATGTCTTTAGACCTAACACATGCTACCTGTGAGACAACGATAAACAATGTGGATTTCTAGTATAATACTAAGTGGTGTGACCTTCAATTTGAAACACAAATATTTGGATGTGTGTACCAAACTGCAACAACATTCTGCTTTATGCAGTTCACATTCACTTAAAATACCTCGAAAATAAATAATATGCTTTTATTTGTGTGAGACATTTCATTGTCTTTGATATCTACATTTTAAACATCAAGATGTCGAAAATGGAGGCAAAACCTTCTTAATTCGATGGTTCCCTCAAAATCACTAGTGACTTAATCAAACGCGTAATGTCTATACATTAATTATGTGGGTTTTGGAAAGCTCTATAAATTTTTTCATAGCATTATGACTGTTATGCTCGATTCTCGTTCTTTCATGTTTTTCCTTTTTCACTTCTTAATAAAAAACAAAGCCAAGGATGCTTCTTCACCTTTTAAAGGTGAAATTATAATTCGACAGTGATTTTCACTGTGGTGACCAACATCACAAATGTGGTTACATTGAAATTTAAACTTCCATATACCAAAATCATAAATGTAGTTATATTGAAATTTAAACTTCTATACAATAAAATCGTAAATGTGGTTACATTAAAATTCAAACTTCGCTTTTCATGTGTGCACTTTCTTTAATTTATTATTATACATGAACACTCACAAATTAAGAAGCTATGATATATGTATCAAACATTAATGTGGACCATGAGGATTGTGTCACATGTCTGTGATGCATGTTCTTCCGGTCATACTATGGAGACATCATTACTGATATCCTCACTATGGACAACTTCCCTAAGCATTTTGGAAAATTAAAAATTCTACACATCCACAAGCCATCAACTTTTGACTTAAGGCTATGAAAGTACATTGCTTGCTTCGATAACCCTCACACCTTATTTTCATGTCTTTTTTTTATGTATTTTGGTTTTAACATTATCATCATATTATTACATAGGGTATACACATAATTTTAGCTATATTTATCATCATATCATTACATAAGGCATATGTAAGAATATTCTATTCCTCCATTATATCGCAATGGAGGAGACCCAATGTCAGTTAAGGATAACTATGACCACTGGGCAGATGCAAGTCCCTATGTGAGCTTACAACTCACCATACTTAACTCATATGAAAATTAAGCATGGGAGAAACCAAATTTATACCCCCCCTTAATCGAAATATAGGGAGTAACTAAAGAACAAAGAAAACAAAGAATGGGTCTCGACAACGAGGCATGATTAGGTACCCATGTACAAACTCTCCTAAGAGTGAAAAACATATAGGAAAAAACACCTACACCTACACCCCCCCCCCGCCTTAAAAGAGAGAAATATTTCAATGCTCAAATGTTGTACAACAACACTCTTGAAGTTGTCTGAACACTTTCACCATCACACTGACCAAACACAAGAAATGACAACAGTGAACAAAGAAACAACAACTATATTTGTCACTATCTAATTATCCCCCCTAAAACACAATTGTGGAAGGAGCGAGAATCAATAATCTTCATTGTCAACAAATTACCCCTCTGAAACACAACTAAGAGAACAATTACAACCAACAATGAACAATTGATGCAACACGACGATATGAATTCTGCAAGCATTGATTCAAATGATGCCATGACCATCCATCGATCCATCCACAAACAATCTTGATGGTCAACACTAATCCACGATTCATTCTCTCATGTCTCTTTTGTAACGATCTGAATGCAGTTCTACTATGTGACCAAGAATGTTGATGTTTGGGTAATTTCTTTTGATAAGGATGTGCAGATGGCTTAGTTTTTTCCTCTACAGACTCAAAGTTGAGTGCAATAACACTTTCATTCGAAATGACATTTGCAACCATGTCATCAATCTATTTATCAAAATGAGTAGGAGCATTTTCTTTGAGTACATCATTATGAACTCCTTCGACTAGAAACAACACCTCTCTAGCCTCAACAATGTTGGATATAAGTGGGGCAGCAACATGATCGTATCCAAGACCTACTCTTGATGTTTGCAATGTAAGGTTAATAGGAGCAATAGTTCCCTATCCATTCTTCCCAAGTCCTCCAGTATATCTCATTTTGCTCAAAACTCGAGACCCAATACTTGTAGTATGTTTTTCAAAATTGGGAATGATAAAGGCATGTGATGGTCCAAGTGGATATTGGTGACCACCTGCGTATTCCACTTGGATCCTCACTGTTGTTTCTTTTAGTTTTTTAGTTTCCTTATTTGTAGCACAATTTACTATTTTTGCAGTGTTTCAAGTCTTGAACTTCCAGAGCCGTTTTGAGACCCTAAACGAAGTTTTTTGGGAAAACCGGGCCCAACATGGGTAATTGACCGATTTTGGTCATTCAAAAGTTGCAGTCCTCAGATAGATATTTATAACGAGGTATTGTGCACGTCGAACAGAGATCGTATGCCAAAGTTACGACCCCGAGAAGTTGATGTACCAATTTACCCAGACGAGGCCCATAGTTTGGCGCTTCATCTCCTAGTGTTAGGTTTTTGGATGTTTAGGGTTTCCCATTGTTTTTCAATAATAAATAGGCCTTTGACCCTCATTGTAACATAGTTCACAGGCATGCAGCTGCCACATCTCGTCTCAGAGATAAGCTACCATCGCACGAGCTAGTCTTATTTCCATTATGTTTGTAAGCATATCTCAGTATTTGATATTAATGAAATGAAGTTTTATTTCTACTGCATCATTGTATTTATAGTGATATTTGTAATTTGTTACGTTCATGTTTAAATTCAGATTAGTGGTATCAGAGCGGTATGCTATTTCTTTGTTTTTCTTTGCATGTCCCCAACAAGTTCGGGATATAAGGAGTTAGGGCTCGATCTGGTTGAACATTTGCAATATCACCCTCGCAAACCCTGACAACCGCCCATGGGGGAAAAAGGAAAGACGAGAGGGTAGGATATCCTATTAAAATATTGCTCGAGGAGGCCCTCGAGAAACAAAGGAACGCGATGATGGATAACTTTGCCCAGATCCTTCGACGTTTGCCCACCGGCGGTGCATCCACATCCAGCAGCCACTCTAGAGGTGCCAATCCTTTTAAGGTACAAGTAAACTTTGACATTACCATATTTGAGGGCCAAATAGATGCAAACACCGTAGATAAATGATTAAATATGCTAGAAGGATATTTTTCTATTCATGATTTTTCCAGCCGAGAAAAGATTACTTTTGCTCTTCTCAAAGCTGCCCCCCACATCAAGGACTTGTGGGAAACCTACTATGAGCAGAAGGATGAAAGTACGACCTCACTGTTTTCAGCCGCACGCACTTGGAATTCGTTCCTGGATGCCATCAGGGCACAGTACTACCCTGTCGGGAGCTATGAGGATAAATACATAAAGTGGACAATGTTACAGCAGGGAAGGGACCAAGATGTGTCAGAGTTTACCAATGTTTTTCCTACCCTTCACACGAAGTTGCGTATCAAGGACTCTGAGAAACATTTGGTACTCGAGTACCGCAACTGCCTACACAGGTACATCTAGGACGAGATGGAGTTCCTGGACATCTCCTCCCTCGGCACGGCGTATCGATACATTGCCAAGATCGAGCAAAAGTTTAAACAAAAAAGCGAGACTTTGGATTTGCGAATCGAAAGCAAGGGAAAGGTGCCCCCAAACCACAAAACAAAGGACAAAGCTAAAGCAGGGTAGCCCAGGACAACTCGCCAAAGGCGCAAGCAAATAACAACACTGCAAAGCCAAAGAAGGACACAAGAAATTGGTGTGAGTTCAATAAGAGCTCCACCCACAACACAATTGAGTGTTGGGCCAAGCAATCACTAGTGGTCGAGCTGAAGGCTTCCGAATCAGATGCATGTTCCAACTTTGAATCAGAGCCCGAAAAAAGGAATGACCAATGGAAGCAAATTATTGATGCGAAGCCCAATGCCACCGTTGCCACCACGAAGATCTAGAAGGAGGAACCCGAAGATCCAGAGGAGGAGGAGTACCTCTCCCACTCCCAGATGTGGATATAGGGTTCCCCGCTACAGTTCATTGTTGACAATGGGAGCCAAAAGAACCTCATTTTGGTGGAGGTTGTGAAGCGGTTGGGCTTACCGACCACAACAAACCCACAACTGTACACCATCGGGTGGCTTCACCAAGTACAGGATCTTCGCATGAGCCAGTAGTCTCGCCATCCATACAACATCAAGCCCTTCATCGATGAGGTATTATGTGGTGTTTCTTCCCTTGATGTTTGTGATGTATTATTAGGCCAACCATACTTGTGGAAGCGACATCTTGTGTATGAGTCAAGGCCTCGCGCTGTTATTGTTAATTTGGGAAATAAGTTGGACAGGATACCGAAGGTAACACCTCCTAACGCCATCTCCTTGGTCACTAAAAAGCAATGCAGTAAGCTCATTTCCAAAACTGGGAAATTTGTTTTCTTGATGATTCGCCCTTAGGGAAATAAGAAGACGGTGGCCACGACCTCCAGACAGGGCCGCTCCACACAACAACAATAGATGGATAAACTGCTAGAGTACAAGGACATATTCACCTCCCCCGTGGGGGTCCCTCCGCACTGTCAGGTCAAGCACTCCATCGATCTGACCCCAGTTGCATCGTTTCCTAATGGATTAATCTATCGGCACTCCATTCTGGAGAACGACGAAATCAAGAGGCATATTCAACAGCTTCTCCAGAAAGGTCACATTCGGTCGAGTTCATCACCCTGTGGGAGCCCGATCGTATCGGTACAGAAGAAGGATGGGACTTGGAGACTTTGTATTGACTATCAAGTACTAAACAAGATCACTGTTCAGAATAGGTACCCGATCCCACGGATTGATGACCTTCTACACCAACTCAAGGGGGAAAAATATTTCAGCAAGATCAACTTGAAGTTCATATATCACTAGGTACCAATCGAACCCTCCAATGCATGGAACATTGTCTTCAAAGCCAAGGAGGGCCTTTTTGAATAGTTGGTTATGCTTTCCAGGTTGATGAATGCTCCTGCAACCTTCATGAGGTTGATGGATGACATCTTGCATCCATTCACCAACTCATTTGTAGTGGTATACTTGGATGACATCCTCAACTTCAGCCAGAGTTGGGAAGAGCACCTCCACCACGTCTGACATGTTCTCCAAACATTGCGGCAACACAAGTTGTGCCAATTTGGAGAAATTCACTTTTGACATGACCCAGGTTCAGTATCTAGGATACATTATTGATGAACAGGGGGTGCATGTGGATCTAGCGAAGATCCAAGTCAATCGGGATTTACCAGCACCAACCACTATGATAGATCTCCACAGTTTTTTGGGTCTTGCCAATTTCTACCGCAGGTTCATGTTGGGATTCTCTCATATCACTTGGCCCTTGAGTAAAGTCACCAAGGGAGGAGCGAAAGAAAAATTATTTTGGTCTGAATCTCATCAAAAGGCATTCGCAGAGTTGAAACATCGCCTCTGCTCTACACATGTGCTCACATTACCAAACTTGCAACAACCATTTAAAATCGAGATAGATGCCTCTGACTATGCTATTGGGGCAGTCCTTACTCAACAAGGGCATAGAGTGGCATATCACAGTGAGACACTTTCAAACACAGTCTGGAAATATCCCACTTATGACAAAGAGATGTATTCCATTGTGTAGGTCTTCCGACAATGGAAGCATTATATTTTGGGGAAGGAAACGATCATCCACACAGACCACCAAACCCTGCAGTTGATACAGATGCAAGGGAAGTTACAGAATGATCGCCATCAAAAGTGGTCCACATACCTGCAACAATTCCATTTGAATATAAAGTATAAGAAGGGCAGTACCAATAATGTTGCAGGCTGCCTTAGCCGACCATCAATCATGGCGTTAACCACCGTGCTCAACTCTTGTGGGCACGAGACTTCTGATTGGACACTTCTCTACAAAAGCGACGCAGAATTTGGAAACACATACCAAACGCTCTTGGAGGGTCAACAAATTCCACATTTTCACCTCCCGAATTCCATGTTATGCCACTTGGGACACCTTTGTGTTCCTTCAAGCGAGTGTGCCAAGATGATTTCGGAAGTGCACTACAATCAGATTATTGGGAATTTTGGGGCCAAGAAAATGGTGGCAGTACTTCAGATGTATTTCTATTGGCCAAATCTACGACAGGATGTCGAGAAGTACATCGGATCCTACACTGCTTGTGCCATTTCCATACCGACCACCAAGAAGTAAGGCCTCTATATTCCGCTGCCTACCCTTAGTTGACCTTGGGAATCCATCTCCATGGATTACATGTCGGACCTTCCTTCTGCTAAGCATGGAAATGACTATGTTTTTGAGGTCATTGATAGATTCTCGAAGATGGCCATTATGGCAGCCTGCAAGAAGAATATCACAGCAAAAGCCACTGCTAAATTCTTCTTCGAACGAGTGTGGGCACACTTTGGGAACCCACAATCTATCATCTCAGATGGGGCAACAGGTTCCTCAGTACATTTTGGTCCAATCTTTGGTCGATGCTAGACACCATCTCACTAAGTCCACAATTTTCCATCCCCAAACTGATGGCCAAACAAAGGTCATCAACATGATGATCGTACACATTCTGCACATGTACAACTCAAAGCATCCACGCACATGAGATGAGAGCCTCCCCTATGTCCAGCACAATTATAATCGAGTTCTCCACAGCTTGACTAGCCACAACCCTTTTGAGGTGGGCTTGGGATTCCAGCCACTATGTCCCATTGATGTGGCTATACTATTTGCAGCTACTCAGGTAGATTCAGCTCATGTCCAGTCCGAAGCCAATAAGGAAAACAACTTCATTGAGCACATCCAACATATCCGCCAATAGGTCCACGACATTGTGGAGAAATCAAATGCCAAGTACAAGCAGCAACATGATCAACATCGGGTGCCACACAAGTTTCAGGTGGGTGACAAAGTCTGGTTGGATTTGCAAAAAGGAATGTCTTACCGGAGCCTATCGGAAACTCAGACCACTATGATATGGTCCTTACACCATTACCAAGGTTGTGGGAGACAATGCATTTGAGCTTAGCATTCCGCCATTCCTTGACCCGCACCCAATATTCAATGTGGATCACCTTCGGCCATGCTTTCCACCATTACTGGACACATCTGACATTGCAGAACAGCTCACACCAACCACACTGCATAGAACAAGTTGCAACTAATCGGATCATGGACACGCAGATCAAGAACACTCGCCAGCAAAAGATCCAACTATATCGAGTTGTTAAAGTCGGCCAACTCCTTCACCATGGACCAAGTTCAACAAAAGTTCCCTCATCTCTTAGAATACCTCAACGCAATGGGGACCATTGCTTCCTAAGGGGGGAGGAATGATCCAGGTGGATATTGGTGGCCACCCATCTATTCCACTTGGATCCCCACCATTGTTTCTTTTAATTTTTTAGTTTCTTTATTTGTAGCACAATTTACTATTTTTGGCAGTTTTTCAGGTCCTAAACTTCCAAAGCCGTTTTGAGGCCCTAAACGTCATTTTTTGGGAAAATCGAGACATACCATTGTTGGTCACTCAAAATTTGTAGTCCTCGGATAGATCTTTCTAACGAGGTATTTTGTGCATCAAACAGAGATCGTATGCCAAGGTTACGTCTTGGGGAAGTTGATGTAGCAATTTACCCAAACGAGACGCATAGTTTGGTGCTTCCTCTCCGAAGGTTAGGTTTTTGGATGTTTAGGGATTTCCATTGTTTCTCAATAATAAATAAGCCTTTGAACCTCATTGTAACATAGTTCATAGGCATATAGCCACCACATCTCTTCTCGAAGATAAGCTAACATCACACGAGCTAGTCTTATTTCCATTCTGTTTGTAAACATATTTCAGTATTTGATATTAATAAAATGAAGTGTTATTTCTTCTGCATCTTTGTATTTATGGTCACATCTGTAATTTGTTGTGTTCCTGTTTAAATTTGGATCATGTGATGAGTCATGATCATCAACATACATTCAACATCATTAAGTGTGGAAGAGGATGAGTCCAGAAGCTCAACATCAACCGTCTCCATCTCTGATTTCTAAAGATGACTAACCTCCCATTTAAGTTCTTGCTTAGGTTATTGCAGCGTTTGAATAACTTCATCCTTCTCAATCAACTGTTGAGAGAATGCATCATAGTCTTGTTTCAAAAGTTGATATTGTTCCAACATTGTTTATTTTACACTGTTAATCTCCATAACATCGTGATTTTTTTTCTCTTCAAATTTTATGTTCTCGAGTCAAAAAAAGAACCAACTTCTTCCTCCACGTCATCAAGGAAGTCAATTGTCTCTTGAAAGTCATCTGCAAGCATCTTGAAATGTTTTCTCATGGTTGAATCCAAATGGTCAACCTTCTTAATTTTCTCAACTACTGAAGTTTTCAACCTATTCTTAAGAGTTGCATTCTATTCCTACAATAAAGCGACAACTAATTGCAATTGAATGATCTCTTTACGAAGTTCATCAGCTACCTTCTTCTCATGAAGCTCTTGCAATCTTTTACCCATCTTGATAACACCAAAGTCGGAAAATATGTTTCAACTAGCCATAAAAGCAAAATTGCAACAAAACAAAGCTGATGATGACAACAAAAGATGCTTTACACTTCCAAGAATGACACAAGTCAAACCAATCCAGCTACAAAAGCAAAACACTTGCTACAAAAGAAGACTAATGATGACAACAACAATAGCTTTATGCTTCCAATCACCACAAAAATAAGACCAATTCACCTAGTTTTGCATAACTAGCCAACAAGTGTTTCATAACCGCCGACAATCAAAGCACCAAATACATTGCATAGACATATGGTCATGATTTTCAAAAGAAATAATCCTTGGGACTTTAATGAAAATTAATATCTCTAGTCAAAAGAACTTCTTCAAACCATAGTTAGGAGGCATTGATTTCTTCAAACATGTTTCCCCAATCAAAAGTAAAACTAAAAATTTGGCAAGGCATGCATCACTTACTTTGATACCATGTAAGAGTATTCTATTACTCACAATGTTATGTAAAAATACATAAAAGACCTCCATTATATAGCAATGGAGAAGGTCCAATAGAGGTTAAGTATAGCTACGACAACTAGACAGATGCAAGTCCCTTTGTAAGCTTACAAATCACGATACTTAACTCATAGGGAAATGAAGTGTTGGAAAAAACAACTCTAACAGTATACACATAATTTTAGCTAACACATGTTAATTATGTTTGTTGGAATCGTCATTTCGAACCAACCTCTATGGTTCATCATCAGGATTAGATCCATGACGATGAACCACAGAAGTTGGTTCGAAACGTCGATTCCAACAAACATGAATACGATGACTCGGGAAAATAACACTACATAGAAATATAGATCGCAGAAGCCTCAAATCAATAACTTGTTAATTAAAAAACACAAATTAAAATAATTTATAATAATATAATAATAATAAATAGTTTTAAAACGATTCATAATAAAATAAAAATAATATAATTCGAAAATATAATTTTGGTTGAAATAGGAAGATCGACTAATGCCTAACATATCCTTTAGTTAATGAAATTATTTAATTTTCAAAATAAAAACTCGACTTAATCTAATCTAAAATTTAATTTAGAATCTTGAAACTTCCTTACTGGAACTTCTATATATCCTATAGTTAATGAAATTATTTAATTTTGAAAATAAAAACTTGGCCTAATCTAATCTAAAATTTAATTTAGAATCTTGAAACTTCCTTACTATTCTTGAACTTTTATATATGATTAAAAAATAAAATAGATAAAAACATATTTTTAAAATGATACTTTATAAACTTCTTAACAGCAATAAAATAAATAAAATGATAAGAATAAGAAGAAAAGACACCAAACTGTGTATCCCGAAGAAGATTTTAGTTAATGGTCTTTATCAATTAAACTCTGCCACTGGTATATAAGAAATTCATGGATACTGTCGCACTCCATAAAAAAACGCTTAAAAGTGGTTATGGTTAACTCTAGTTTCATAAGATTTTTTTATAAGGGACATTGATAATTGGTAATTAAAATGGTAAAACAATTGTGTCAAAGCTGTCATCCTCATATATTTGAGGTTGTCGGTAGAATTAGAAGTTATTAATAACTGTAACTATAACGCTACACTATGGAGAGAACAATGAAGCATACTAAAATTATGCTGAGGTGGAACTTTTAAATCCTGGGGAGGCAGATTCTATGCACAATTTCTTGCAAATATTTCACTAGCAGAGAAAAGGGTTTGTTTTGATGACCAATCATCCAGCGTCTTTGCGGGTACCTGGCATTGTCTGTGCTTCAGGGAAAGAAGTAAATTGTTTGCATAGACACTTTAAGGAATGTAATGCTATTGGAAACAAAAGCAATTTGAAAATTCTGGGATTACAATCCCCTTCTTACGAAATGCTGCAATCTTCGATTGGTAGTAACCTGACGTTATCTACACATAATTGTTGCTCCAATTTCAACTGTTTGCCCGGCTCAGTTGCAGAGTTGAAACAGTTGTGAATGGCGATGATATGTTATACAAGAAAAGAGTATTTGCCAGCACAGTTGATTGTTCCCAACATGAAGAGAAAAAGAGGCCTTACCTGATCCGAGAGAGCGCACATTGTTGGACGCACAAGAAAATTCTGCATTGGAGAAAATAAAAGGGCTTCCAGGTCTTGCGAAACTTCGACTATACTGGATATGGACATCAGCCAGTGTAATGAATCATTCCTTTTTTTTTTGGGAGGCAAAAATGGCTTCTAGAATCCTCCTTCGTAGTCCCATTCAACTTCTCTGCTCATGTTGAAACTTTGAGATAAGTAGGATTTATGACACTTTTGAATGCCCCTTGTCAAGGTCCATACCTCCGTAGGTTTTTAGATTGTCGAGCGACTTTGGCAGCGCTCCCAACTTGGAGCACCCAGGCAAGTCGAGCTGCTGGAGGCCTGCTAGATTCCCGACGGAATCTGGCGGCCCTTGGAAGCTGGAGCACCCAGACAATTCGAGCTCCTGGAGGCCTGTTAGATTCCCGAGGGAGTCTGGCAGCGTTTGCAAGCTGGAGCACCCAGAAAAGTCGAGCCGCTGGAGGCCTGTTAGATTTCCGACGGAGTCTGGCAGCTTTTGCAAGCTGGAGCACCCAGACAAGTTGAGCTGCCAGAGGCCTGTTAGATTCCCGACGGAGTCTGGCAGCGCTTGCAACCTGGAACACCCAGGCAAGTGGAGCTCTCGGAGGCTTGTTAGATTCCCGACGGAGTCTAACAGCGCTCGCAAGCTGGAGCACCCAGACAATTCGAGCCACTGGAGGCCTGTTAGATTCCCGACGGAGTCTGGCACCGCTTGCAAGCTAGAACACCCAGACAAGTCGAGCCCCTGGAGGCCTGTTAGATTCCCGACTGAGTCTGGCACCGCTCGCAAGCTGGAACACCCAGACAAGTCGAGCCCCTGGAGGCCTGTTAGATTCCCTAGGGAGTCTGGCAGCGCTCGCAAGCTGTAGCACATATGCAAGTCGAGCCGCTGGAGGCCTGTTAGATTCCCGACGGAGTCTGGCAGCGCTTGCAAGCTGTAGCACCTAGGCAAGTCGAGCCGCTGGAGGCCTGTTAGATTCCCGACGGAGTCTGGCAGCGCTTGCAAGCTGGAGCACCTAGGCAAGTCGAGCCGCTGGAGGCCTGTTAGATTCCCGACGGAGTCTGGCAGCGTTTGCAAGCTGGAGCACCCAGGCAAGGCGATCTGCTGGAGGCCTGTTAGATTACCGACGGAGTCTGGCAGCGTTTGCAAGTTGGAGCAACTCGACAAGTCAAGCAGCTGGAGGCCTGTTAGATTCCCGACGGAGTCTGGCAGCGCTTGCAAGTTGGAGCAACTCGACAAGTCAAGCAGCTGGAGGCCTGTTAGATTCCCGACCCAGTCTGGCAGCGCTTGCAACTTGTAGCACCAAGACAAGTCGAGCTGCTGGAGGCCTGTTAGAGTCCCGACGGAGTCTGGCAGCGTTTGCAAGCTGGAGCACCGAGACAAGCGGAGCTGCTGGGGGCCTGTTAGCTTCCCGACGGAGTCTGGCAGCGTTTGCAAGCTGGAGCACCCAGACAAGTCAAACTGCTGGAGGCCTGTTAGCTTCCCGACGGAGTCTGGCAGCGTTTGCAAGCTGGAGCACCCAGACAAGTCAAACTGCTGGAGGCCTGTTAGCTTCCCGACGGAGTCTGGCAGCGTTTGCAAGCTGGAGCACCCAGACAAGTCAAACTGCTGGAGGCCTGTTAGCTTCCCGACGGAGTCTGGCAGCGTTTGCAAGCTGGAGCACCCAGACAAGTCAAACTGCTGGAGGCCTGTTAGCTTCCCGACGGAGTCTGGCAGCGTTTGCAAGCTGGAGCACCCAGACAAGTCAAACTGCTGGAGGCCCGTTAGCTTCCCGACGGAGTCTGGCAGCGTTTGCAACCTGGAGCACCCAGACAAGTCAAACTGCTGGAGGGCTGTGAGACTCCCAAGCGAGTTTGGCAGTTCTTGCAACTGCCAGCATCCAGACAAGTGAAGATCGCGGAGGTTCATAAGATTACCGAACGACTCTGGCAGCCATTTCAACGCGTAGCAACCAGTCAAGTCAAGATCACGAAGGTTTGTAAGATTCCCGAACGACTTAGGCAGCGTTCGCGACTTCCCGCTTGCGTACATTCTCAAATGTTTAAGGTAGTTGAGATGAAAGAACTCTTCCGGCAATGATTCCATAGTGCATCTCAGTTCAACCTTTTCTAGGTACTTCAATTTCCCAATAGACTTTGGTAGCTGGAAATTTGTTGTTGCTGCATCAATAATCAACTCCCTCTCTGCATCAATAATCAACTCCCTCAAGTTCAAAGGTGCCTGCAATTCAGTGCAATCTAGAATATAAATTTCGGAGATTAAAGTTGATTTGGACTTTCCTCTTCCTAAATTGCAATTTTCATTATTAAAATTTTATTGGTAAAAAGATATAAACAGATCCACGTTCTCAATTTGAAAAGTTATACCTACGATTCAAACGATTTTTAGATATAATAATCTAAATGATAAAAATATCTGAGAAGTTTAAACTAAGCTAAACACGACATCACATACATCACTTTCATGATGCCATAATGTTTCCAATTTGCTCCCGGCCACTCGTAAAACTCTCAAATTCCTGGTTGGAATCCAAGAAGGCAGGGAGGTGTACGGACAACGATTCCAGCAAAGCCAAAGAAGATCTGAATGTTGCAGCAGGGTTGATATGCTTTCCAGACAATCACCTTCAGCCTTAACCAGCTGCAACCTGCTCATATCGACAGGACTATTGTTGAGCTCCACAGAGTTGTTTACTGATGAGCCAGATCTTCCTTCAACCATGTTGACTCCGCGCACCTAATTTGTTATTTGAAAACTGTTAGAAACTATGTTTACATATTTACAAAGTTCAGAATTTACAACCAGAGATGTGCATTTCCATAAGCATAAATTTATTTGAGGACACAAAGTAATGTCTGGATCTTCAAGCACCTACAGTTGATTTTTGACACGCATCATGAAATTGGTTTTCAGCGACGCGCCAAAGACGACGATAAAAACTGGGAGGCTCTTTCTCTGCCAATTCTCTGCCCAAATCTATGAAATGATGGTGCATTCTTATAACGCCTTTACTGTCGATCTCTACAAAACACTTGTTCACCAGGTTCTGAAGATTCAACCGTCCTACCCAGCCGGATGCCTCCCAAATATTTATAACTGTATCCCTCTCTTCTTTGATGAGAAAACATGCAGTGTCTAAAAATATCTCTTTTTCCTGGTCGTCTAGACTGTCGTAGCCAATTTTAAGCATGCCTTGTATATCGGTGGAAGCTACTTGTGATATTTTGCGCAATAGGGTTTTCCAATACTTCAAATCCTTTTGATAAACGAGCGCCCCAAGCACTTTGAGACATAACGGCAATCCGCCGCACACATCCAAAAACTTTGCAACAACTTCTTTAAATCTGAAGACGGGAAGACGCTTGTGAAAGGCATGCAAACAGAAAAGCTCTTGACGATGTTCTCTATCGAGGCCTGTCAGATTGTAAATGTCTGACTCTCTCATTCCTGACATTTCAAGAACATGTTTATTACGGGATGTTACAAGAATTAAGCTACCTGATCCGAGGACATCCTGATCCTTCAGAGGTGAATATAATGCATCCATCTGTTGAACATCATCCACATCGTCAAAAATTATAACGGCCCGGAACTTTGAGCGAGAAATTGAAAGCCTCTCCTTAACGTCAGCCACGCTGACTATTTTCTGATGACATGAAGTCAAGTCCTTTATGAGTTTACTCTGCAAGGAAGGCAAAGAGCTCCTACCTGCAGCTTCTCTCACGTCAGATAAAAAACAGGACTGAAAGTAGTCTAACCTCTTGCGGTTAAAGAATTCTGTTGCCAAGGTCGTCTTTCCTACCCCAGCAACACCCACAATCCCCACAAATATGGCCTTTCTTTTGTGTGCCTGCTGCTGTAATAATACTACCTTTTCAAGATCTTCAAGCTTTTTATCCAACCCAACTACATATTTGCCCACCTGAATTTGTCGTCGTGCAACCTCTTCCTCCGCCCGTTGCACTACCCTATGCACGAGCTCGCCTTCATCACTGGTTATTCAAAGAAAGGCAAGCCAAACATGAGTACTAAAAACTTTGTTTATGACAATACATTGAACCTGATTATCCGGACAATAACAGATAAGAGTTCTAACCTTTTACACTCCTCAAGCTCCAAACCACTTAAATGTGAAACGTCAAACAGCGCTTTTTTCCAATCTGCAATTGTTTGTTGGCCGCATCTCCCTTTCTTTTCATGATCTCGCAGAGCTTCATCATAGACGCCATTGTTGACCACAGGATCCCCAAGAAGTCCCGAGATTTGACCTGGCACTTGCTCTTTGCCCTCACCCATCCTGATCCGTAGATCAGAAGGCTTAACATTATAAAAGACTGGAATAATTGCAGTCTTCGACTTTAATATCAACAGGAGTTCATCTAGGCAACATCTTGAATCCGCATATTTTGGAGAGAAGATGGGTATATGAACAGAGGCGGTTGCAATAGCTGCTCCCGTTCGAGAATCTAAGCGGTCTCCCGGCTGCATTTCTTGCCGTTCGAAAAATGTTTTGAATCCACGGTCAAGAAGACGATGGTAGAGATGGCTAGCGAAATTATTCTTAACATCTGAACGGGAGTGATTGATGAAAACGTCGAAATGGCAATCGCAATTGGGGTTCGGAGATGGAGCGGTGGAGGTGGAGGGGTAAGTGGTGTAATTGGGTTTCGGAGATGGAGCCGTGGAGGTGGAGGGGTAAACGGTGTAATTGGGGTTCGGACTAGCCATTCGGTAGAGAAACTACAGAAAATGAGGTATTGATTTTTGAAGTGGAAGGTATTTCTCTTTCTCGTTGATCTAACAACTGTCAAACGGCAACCTCAAAAGGTTGTCTCTGCTCCTCTCCCTCCCTTCTTTATTAATATATAGCTGGAACACAATTATTCGGCGGCATTTCCATATTTCCTGAGTCTATTTTGGCCTCTGATCCACAAAACGTTTTTCTCACCAGTTTTCCTTGAGATAATGTTTTTCTCATCAGTTTTTTCTTGCGATAATGTTCTTCTCAGTGCTTGCGCCTTCTCACGTGCAGATAAAGTTATTCTCAGTGCGCCTTCTAACGTTATAAAGTTAGTCTGCGAGAGCCGTACGGTATTCAAAATCGCTTTTTAAAATGTTTTTAATTATTATTTTATCATGAATTTCGATAATTGCAATTTCACTAATTTAAACGTACAAACTGCGTGATCTGCAATTCGATGTCACTGATTTTGTTACAATCCTGTAACAGGATTTTAATAAGGATTTTGTCTGATTTTTTAAAATCTACTAAAAATAAACTAGCGTATAATATATTAATAAATTAAAACGAGCATAATTATATTGACTGATTTTAAATCTATTTTAAAGGTTTATAGAGACTATGTTTATTATATTTATTTAATATAATAAAATATTTAATAAGATTAAGTGATTAAGTAGTAGTTATAGTAATTTAATCTTAATCTTAATATTAATAATTAGTAATTTTAATTTTGTATGATTAATATTAATAATTAGTAATTTTAATCTTAATCTTTATATAATAATTAGTAATTTTATCTTAAAATTATTTTCCTATTAATAAAATATGAGATGATGTAGTAGATGTTTAGTAATATTAAAATTATGTAATTATTAAACCAAATACTATAAACTAAATGGATTTTAATACTGATAAAATCCAAGGGAATTATTCAGATTTTAAAAAAAACCAAACATATTGAAAACTGCCAAGGAATTAATATTAGTAAAATCGAAGGATTAACAGTTACAAACCCTACAATTAATACCTAAAGAATTATTGAATATAGTAAACTAAGGTGATTAATATTATAACCCTAAGATTAGAAAGCTTAAGAGTTTATAATTTATAAACGTAAAGGGGATTAATATTATAAACCCTATGGATTAAAAACCCAAGAGATTAATATCATAAACCCATGAAATTAATATTATAAACCCTAATAGTACAAATTATAAATCCAAGTGATTAAGATTACAAATTATAAACTAAAGGGATTAATATTAAAAACCCGAGGGATCAATATTGAAAACTCAAGATACTAATATTCCAAACCTAAGGGATCAATAAACCCAAAGAATCTATATTATAAACCCAATGGATTATTAACCGAAGAGGTTTAAATTAAACCGTAGGATTAATATTATAAATATTATGAATAATACTATACCCTAAGAATATGAACCCTTACCTTAATAAACCCAAGGGATTGATATCGTAAACACAAGGGACCAATAAACCCAAGGGATTATAAACTTAGGGGAATAATATTAAACACAAGGAATTAATATTATAAACCCTAGGGATATAAACCCTAAGGTAATAATATAAACCCTATAATAAACAATAAACTCTAATATTAATGCTATAAACCTTAGGTTTAGCATTATAAACCTAATCAATTAACAAACCCAAGGGAATAATGAAAGACAACAAAAATGGGTTAGCAAGATCCAAGCCTACGACTTTGAGATCGAATGTGTCAAAGGCAAAAACAATGTGGTAGAAGATGCCTTATGTACGAGACCTGCTACCTTCTCCCTCATAAACATTATGGAAAATTGGAAGTCCCATCTTTTGGTGGAATACTCAAAGAACTGGTCAACCTGTGAGATCCTTGATGGACAGTCATCAGACATCCAGTATAGAGTTGTCAATGACATTATCTATTATAAGGACCGAATCTATTTAGTACCAGAGTCACAGCTAAAAATGAAGATCCCGCAAGTAGCCCACAACTCCCCTCCCATGTCCAATTTGAAAAACAAACACTAGTTGTGTTTTGTCTGCGCAGCACCTCATATGATTGAAGGGATCACGGACCCCTGGTGACAACGAAATAATCTACCATGTCGTTGTCCTCACTATCCAACAACGACGGATGTAAATGTCGTCCAGAATCATTCTTGGGATTAATATGCCCATGGGATTGATATTAGAAACCCAAGGTATTGATAAACCCAAGGTTAATCTATTAAACCCTAAGATTAATAATATAAACCCTAACACTACAAATTATAAACTCAATATTAAACTTTAATATATAAACTAAATATTAAAAGGCCCTAATACTATAAACCTTGTATTAAACCCAAGTTTTGTAATGTAACAATGTGACATTGAATAACTTACAATGTAATGTAATATTGCGACAATGATTGTTACACTCATTTTCACACAAAGACAATCTTTGTCACAATGTGATGCTGGATACATTTTTGTACCATTACAATGTCACGGTATTAAACCCTTGATTTTACAAAACCAAGGGATTAATATTATAAACCCTAATATAAATATTATAAATCCTAAAATAAATATTAAACACTAAGATTAATATCATGAACCTTATGATTAATGTTAAAAACCCAAGGGAATAACATTAAACTTTAAGATGAATATTAAACGCTAGGAATATAAACCCTAAAATTAATAAACAAAAGGGATTAATATTGTAAACCCTAGGCTTAATATTAAACCCTTGGAATATAAACGCTATGATTAATATTATAAACCTAAAGAATTTATATTATAAACCCAATGGATTATAAACCCAAGGCATTTATATTAAACCCTAGGATTACTATTATAAATCGTATCAATAATATTTTGCCCTAGGAATATGAACCCTTATATTAATAAACCCAAGGGATTGATATTATAAACCCAAGCCACTAATAAATGCAAGGGATTAATACTAAAACCCCAAAGGATTAATATTGTAAACCCAAGGAATATAAAATCTAAGATAAATATTATAAACCCTAAAACAAACATGGTTGACCATGGGTGATTTTCATATTGAGACAACCTTGGTCATAATGCGATGTTGGACCATGGTTGACCATGACTGATTTTCATATTGAGATAATCTTTGGGACAATGTGACGTAGGACCATGGTTGATTTTTGTATTGACCATGATTAACCATTGTTGACCATGATTGATTTTCATATTGAGATAATCTTTGTTACAATGCGACATTTGACCATGGTTGATTTTCATATTTAGACAATCTTTGTCACAATATGATGTTGGACTATGGTTTACCATCAATAACCATGGTTGACAATGGTTGTGATGGTTGACCATGGTGGACTATGGTGGACCATGATTGACCATGGTTGATGAGGGTTAACCATGTTTGATTTTCATATTGAGACAATATTTGGATAATGGTTGACCATGAATGACCATGGTTGATTTTCATATTCACCATGATTGACCATGGTTAACCATGATTGAATTTCATATCAAGAAAATCTTTCACAATGTGTCGTTTGACCATGGTTGACCAAGGTTGATTTTCATATTGAGATAATCTTTGTCACAATGTGACGTTGGACCATGGTTGACCATGATTGATCATGGTTGATGATGGTTGAATATGATTGAATTTCATATCAAGACAATCTTTGTTATAATGTGACATTGGACCATGGTTGACCATGGCTATAAACCCAAGGGATTTATATTAAATCCTAGGATTAATATTATAAACCCTATGAATAATATTATATCCTAGGAATATGAACCCTTTGATTGATAAATAAACATGGTTGACCATGGTTTACCATAGTTGGTTTTCATATTGAGACAATCTTTGTCAGAATGCAACGTTGTACCATGGTTGACCATTGTTTATTTTCATATTGAGACAATCTTTGTCATAATGTGACATTGGACCATGGTTAACCATGATTGGCCATGGTTTACAATGGTTGCAAATGGTTGACCATGGTTTATTTTCATATTGAGACAATCTTTGTCATAATGTGACATTGGACCATGGTTGACCATAATTTACAATAGTTGCAAATGGTTGACCATGGTTGATTTTTATATTGAGACAATCTTTGTCACAATGTGATGTTGGTTGATATTTTGATTTTCATATTAAGACGATCTTTTTCACAATTCGATGTTGCGAAATACTATTATTAAAAATGCATCATATAACTTTTATTAAACTTTATATCATTGTGTATTTTTTCCAATAATTTTGATAATTTACCTTTCCACAAAAAAAAATAAATAAATAAATAGTTTTTAACAATAATTACTTTAATTATATATTTAAAATTTTAATCAACTCTATTTTAATAATTATTATTTTATTTTATTTTTATTTTTAATTATTTAAATACTTAATCTTCAAGATATTTATTTAAAAAATTTATAACAAGATTATTGAACATTTTTCATTTTTATATCGAAGATTCCTTAAATTATTTTAATATACAATGTTTTAATAAAACATTATATGAAATTATTAATCATCTTATTAAAAAAAAAAATTAAACTATTTAATAAAAAATAAACATTAATCATATTATTTTCAAAAAAAAATATAATTATTTTAAATATTTAATTTTTAAATATAATATAAATATTAATCATTTATTTTTAAATTATTAATTTTTACACTTTTTAATTATTTTTATAATATATATATTTTATTTTTTTAAATGAAAATTTATTAATCTTTATAACACTTTTTCCAAAAAAAAATTATATAATATTTTCTTAATTTTTTTATAACAAAGTTATTAATCTTTAAACTTTCTTCAAAGATATTTATAACAAGAATCATATCCGATTTCTGAGATGATAAAAAAATTGCAATTTTCTTTTTTCAAAGATGAACTCCGTACACTATTTTCTTTTTACTTATTCTATGCTACTTAAATATATAATTGTTGTCATCAATTTTTGGACTTGTATAATGAACTGTTTTGTTCTTTACTTACGAAAATGCCATAAAATAAACTCTTACACTCGAGTTTTCCCTCCATGGTGACATTGTGAATTAGTTAGCAATCTTCTCTTTTGCATTGGGAGTACCATATTGGATTTGTCAAGTTATACATATGATACACAGTTTTCAACAAGGACATACAGAGGACATTTTTAGTTTTAGTTTGAGAGCACAAGGAAAAAAATTCCCTTTTCCTTTTTAATCTTTGTTTGTTATGAATATGTATAATGTTATATGCGAAAGAAACCCTTCGTGAACGTTATGTTACACATTCATTAAAAAAAATAACTTATTACCAAGCAATTGTACATTGTAATTACCATGACAGATCATTAGCGTCAATTCAGAAATCTGTTATAATATTACGAAAGGTTGTACCATCGGTTAAGAATTTACACACTTTTAATTATTTTACAATTGTTAATAATGTTAACGACATAAGCATAGATCATACCATATATTGTGTTATTATATTATTTTTTTGAGTTTAATAAGAGGACCGATTGCATATAATTTCGGTATGTGTTATGGTTTATGTGATTCATGTTGGTGGATCTCGAACTTTCGAGGTGCATCTCAAGGTGCACGTCCTTTTCTCACGTCCATCTGCATCGATTTGATGATTAGCTCGAGGGTTGCACCTCAGATGGTGGAGAGAAAAGGCAGAGGGTTTAGGGTAACCACTTATTTGGATTGTCGCCGATCGAGCTCATTCATATCTTATCTCACTGGAAACCCGAGCTCTGCAACTCATCATCTATTGCCTTCCTCACAAAAAACGAGCATCGACTTCCTGCAACGTCCGTTTATGATAGCCTTTGCGCTTAGTCCCGCACATAGTTGTTCTAGGATTTATCTATTGTCACCATTTGCAGAGTATGCCTCAGTGTCCATGCTTTCGCGAATGGAATTGCTTAAAGTTCCACAAATCAGGTAAATCCTTCTCGCTTGTTCGACTATTATCTATTTTTGAGTCTGACCAACTGTGTTAACCATAATTATCATATTCTTTTGGTTATGCAGGTTGTGTGAGGCTTCCTCATAGGTCCTCTAATTAAAAACTAAATTTTTCTAATTTTTAAATACAATAAAATGATAAATAACTTATTTTTATTTAAACATTTATTTGATGATAATATACCATTAAAATTTAATTACTACAAATTAAATAAGTAAGAATTTCATTGCAACCATTTATATAAGTAATCAATAAACATAGGAATACATGTTCCAATAACTTAGTTGAGATCTCCGTGAGCTCTTGACTCTGTTGAGATGCTCCTCTTGACTACCCGACTGAATTTACCTCTCAGCCAACTAAGAAGTATTTCCTAGCCCAGGAAACCTCCATAAGTTCCCTAGCCCTCTGAGCCCAAATCCAACCAGATGTAGTGTGTCCAAGTTAAACGAACACTCTCCTTCTCTCCCTTCTCTTTTCTCCATCTTCCTCCCAAAACAAAATCCTCCAAGACCACAACCAAAACTAAAACCAAAACCAAGACCAAGAATCCCCCTTTCCTCTCATCATTATCCCCCTTTTACGCCTCTTCCTCTCATCCATCTCAACCACCTATCATTAATGTCATAACTACCCCCTCATCCTTTCATTTAACTTTTCTTACCATATCTTCTCCCAAGTAAATTTTAGAGGACATTTTGGGGATAAGATATGGCTATTTAATTTGGTAATTAATTGGGGAGGATCTCATCTTCTCCCAAGTAAATTTGAGAGGACATTTTGGGGATAAGATATGGATATATAATTGGGTAATTAATTGGAGATGACCATATATTCTTCCAAGTAAATTTGAGAGGACATTTTGGGGATATGGATATTTAAATTGGAATAAATGGAAGGAGACCATATCCTATCAAAATTTAAATTTGAGAAAGCAAGTTGGAAATTGAATAATAATAAAATTTATATTAGTAATAAATTTATAGTTTCACCAATGTAGGTATGTACCAATATTTCTTGATAATTATAAGTCAATATTTTCAGGTAATTTAAGCACTAATAAAATTTGCATGATAAGATTAAGTAGGTCGTTACATACACTCCTCCTTCAGAAAACTTTGTCCCGAAGTTAGAGTGAAAAAGATATAAGGAGTTCGAAGCAGTTTGACAATAAGGCATAACAAAATAGAAAGAGAGTTATAATAGTAAAATTTGATAAGTCAGACAATGACATCACGTCCCATCAAGAGTCTCCAACTGATTTATATCCTCCTATCCTTCTTGACCTACTTCTGTTCCCACCCTATCCATCCTCTGCTGCTATACACTGTGGCATCGGCTATACCAATCTAACCACTGATAAAACCAATATGGCAGAAGCATCGACTATATTGACCTAATTTCCCCAGCAGGCAACTGGCAATCGTCATCACACTTCTAGGGGGGCGTGTCCACCACTGCCCTCCCACGATTCCAAGTTTGGAGGTTACACAATGGGAAATACCTCCACCCCTCCTTACAACTAGGGTCAACACCCTAATATGGACCACACTACAGCGCCGGTTGGATACTTGTCATCGAATAATCCAGTCAAGTAGTCTTGTCACTTGCCATTTACATTTTACCCTTGTCATAAAAGTGCATATCCAGTAGATACAAAATGTAATAGAACAATGTACATCATACCTTTCCTCATTATATGTATCGACCTTCCCCAATGGAAGAGTAGAACTTGGCTATCATATAGTTCTTTCCAATCTGCGGGTTAGTTCTCATTCATGCATATATATAACAACAAGATATATATAGATAAGTGATCTTAAACATCATGTTACGAAGTCTAGTATCCACGTGTCAATGTTGTAGTTCATACTGGAAAAAATCATAATTTCACTAAGTCATTCATTAAATAAATCACATCTACTTAAGCCATACATGAAACAACAATAACTCTAATAAGTCATGCACTAGATAAATCATCACCAAGTAAGTCATACATTAGGTCATACATCAAACATTTCCATCATCAATACCTAATCCATCTAATGATTTATATAAGTAGTTTCACATGTCCAACTAAATGCATCAATATTACATAGCGTTCATAAATAAATAACATGGCATTGAAAAATAGAGCCTTAACATAGGTAGATATCTAAGTCAAAATGGGCATCATAGATGCTCGAAAAGTGTGGGTTAGTTACGTCGTATTGTCTCTGTATCCTCCCAGGTAACAGATCCTTGGCTATACTTGTCCTACTGGACCTTAAATTGGTCCACCATGCAACGTTTGAGCTGTCGAACCCTACGGTCCAATATGCATAATGGGTCGACGACTGCGGTTCCCATGTCCAAGACCTGTAATTCCCTCCAATCCAATTTGTGAGATTCATCAAAAACATAATGTTGTAAAATAGATACATGAAAAACATCATGAGTTTTATGCAAATGGGGTGGCAGTACAAGACGATATGCAACTGGTCCAATCTTCTCCTTGATCCTAAAAGGTCTACGAACCAAAGTGACAACTTCGTACCTTTCCCAAACTGAATGGTGCTTTTGTTGGGTCGGATACGAATAAAAACTTGGTCCCATACTTCATAACTGTGATAAATCCTATGTGAATCAGCATAAATCTTTTGTCTATCTTGTGCTTCCTTTAACCTTTTTCGAATCTGTTTTACCTGTTCCTCCATTTCTTGAACTAATTCTGGCCCAACTATTACTCAGTCTTCCAACTTTTCCCAACTCAATGGCGTCCTACATGGCCTTCCATATAGAGCTTAATAAGGAGGCATCCTAATTGAACTTTAGTAATTATTATTATAGGAAAACTCTACCAATGGTAGATACCTTTCCCACTGATTCTGATTATCCATGACGTACATTCGAAGTGTGTCTTCCATAACCTGATTTACTCTTTCGGTATGCCCATCTATTTCTGGATGATATGCAGTGCTCAAGTTCAACTGAGTCCCTAGCGCTGACTGCAAACTTGTCCAAAACCTAGATGTAAATTGAGAGTCTCTATAAAAAATGATCTTTGTGGGTAACCCATGCAGTCGAACAACTTCACTTATAAAAACTCGTGCCACATCAGTAACATCGTAAGTATCTCTCACTGGAATGAAATGGGCACTTTTGGTCAATTTATCAACTATAACCAATATAAAATTGTGCCTCTGTGACGTGAGTGGAAAACCCACAACAAAATCCATAGAAATTACCTCCCATTTGGACATAGGGATGTCATGTAGTTGTAGGAGTCCTGCTGGATGGCGATGATCAGCCTTTAGTTGTTGACGTTCAATACATTTGGCGACAAACTGGACTATGTCCTGCTTCATGCCTGCCCAAAAGAAGAGTTTCTTCGTGTCCGCGTACATCTTCTTCACTCTAGGATGTGCACAATATAGTGTTCTATGTGATTATCGAGGATGGTCCTTCTTATACCTCCTTCCTTAGGTATGTACATTCTCCCTTGAAATCTCAATAGTCCATCTGGTTCAAGGAAATATCCCTCAAAATTTGGTTCTATTTGCTTCCCACTTTGGAATGCTGAGATAACCTTTAGATACCAACTATCTTCAAAGAGTTTCTCCAACACATGTTCCCTCAAATTTACCTTTAAGGCTACTAGGGAGAAGGTTCGTGGCCTCCTGCTTAGTGCATTGATCACCACATTCTCCTTTCCCTTAATGTATGAGATCTCAAAATCATACTCACTCCTGAATTCACTCCACTGCATTTGTTTAGCATTCAAATCCCTTTGAGTGAAGAGGTGCTTCAGGATTTGATGATCTGTTCTTAACTCAAATATTCTCCCAACGAGGTAGTGTCTCCATAGTTTTAAAGCTAATATCACCGCTGCTAACTCTAAGTCATGGGTAGCATACAAATCTTCATGTTTCTTCAATTTTCTAGATGTGTAAGCTATTAATCCACCTTCTTGCATCAATATTGCTCCCAATCCTTGCTTCGAAGCATCAGTGCAAATAGTGAAGTCTTTTTCCATGTCCGGTACTCAAAGGATCAGTGCACTAGTTAGTAACCTCTTTAGTTCTGTGAAAGCAATGTCAAATTCATATGTCCATTCATACATGACCCCCTTTCACTGTAATGTGGTGATGGGTTTTGAAATCCTCGAAAACCCTTCCACAAACTTGTGATAATATCCTGCTAGCCCCATACAACTACGCACCTCATGAGCATTTTTCGGTACGAGCCAATCCATTATGGCCTTTACCTTTTCTGGGTCAACTGAAATCCCTTCTCCTGAAATGATGTGCCCAAGGTAATGAACTTTCTTCTGAAAGAAGGAACATTTTGACAATTTTTCGTATAATTGATTTTCCCTTAAGCAAGTCAATACAACCCTTAGGTGATTTTCATGCTCCTTTTCATTCTTGGAATACACAAGAATGTCGTCCAAAAAGACTTGCACAAATTGGTCCAAATACTTCCTGAACACACCATTCATGAGGCTCATGAATATCGCTGGTGCATTAGTCAAACCAAATGGAACAACTACGAACTCGTAGTGCCCAAACCGAGTTCGAAATGTGGTTTTTGAGATGTCACCTTCCTTAATCCTCAATTGGCTGTATCCAAATTGTAGATCGAGCTTTGAGAGAACTGTTTCTCCCTTCATTTGATCAAACATGTCATCTATTCTAGGTATCCGGTACCTATTCTTTATTGTAGCTCTATTCAAGTCCTTATAATCTATGCATAGCATTAAGGAACCATCCTTCTTCTTGACAAAAATCGCTGGTGCACCCCAAGGTGAAATACTAGGTCTGATAAATCCCAAGTTTAAGAGCTCTTTTAACTACATCTACAACTCACAAAGTTTGGGAGTTGTCATTCGATAGGGTGTCTTAGATATTCATTCTGCACCAGGTTTTAGGTCGATTGTGAAATCAATCTCCCTTACAGGAGGTAATCCAGGTAGTTCCTTGGGAAAAACATCTTTGAATTCTGATAAAATTGGGTGTTGATCTAGGGAAGGTCCTTTCTGGTCACTTACAACCTCGACCACATATAGCTTGCAATCTTGTCAGAGACAACATTTTACCTTCATCATGGATATGAATCGTAGCGACACTCCTATCTTGATTCCGCAAATCTCAATTGGCCTACCTTCATCATCTAAACAAATCACCTTCTTCTTGAAATAGTCTACCAAATCTCGATGAACTTCTAGCCAGTCCATTCCAATAATTACATCATACGTCCCCAATGCTGTGACGTATGCCTTCAACTTAGTTATACACACCCTGAGGTTTACTTGACATTGGTCAACACTAGGTCCTACTACTTGTTTTATCCCAGAAGCCATCTCAACTTGCTTAAAGTCATTGTGCTCATAGGCTGCAAACCCACATTTTTCTAATGCAACTGGTGAAATGAAACTATATGTAGCCCTTGAATCAAACAAAATTTTAACTTTTACTTTGTTTATCATACCTGAGGTTTCTACCATGATAGGCTAGTGTTCAACTTGTTGGTTATCAACTACTGCATAGATTTGATGGTGGCTACTTGCTCCCCTCATTGGTGCTTTTCCTTCTCTACGATTGTTACCAATTTATAACTCAAGACAGTCACGCTGGTAATGAAGTCCCCCGCATCCCCAACAAGTGATGCATGGTAGACCTTGAACCAAATTTGTGGAGTTCTTTGGAAATAGTTCATTCCTTTGGGATCCCTGCCCCTACTTCTTTCTCCTCGCATATGATCTTGATTTTCACGCTCCCAAGCTGCGGGTGAAGCTACACTAGTAACCATTGAAATCCCCATTGTCGGTGCTTTGGGTACAACCCTGTTTCCATATGGCGATGGCCTCAAACTTCCTCCCCTAGGGAAGCTACGAGGGGCCTTCCCCATAAACCTTGGTTGTTGTGGAAAAATGGTTTTGTTTCCACCCTTTAAGTCTAAGTGTTCTTCAACATAACGAGCATGTTCTATAGCTTCTGCAACTAAGCATGGTTTCCACATCCACACCATTGCCCTAATCTTAGGGTTCAATCCATAAATGAAACGATCCACTTGGCGTTGGTTAGTATCCATGTAGGAGACATACTTGACCAATTCCATAAGTCTAATATCATATTCTTCTACTGTATGATTTCCCTGTACCAAGGCATGGAAGGCTCCTACCTGTTGTTCTTCATAATATGCTGGTAGGTACTTTTTCCTGAATCTCTCCCCAAAAAACTCCTAAGTAACTGTGTCCGAAGTGAGGTGTAGTTGATGCTCTAAGTTACCCCACCAATTCAGAGCACTATCTCTGATTTGGAATATTGTTATTTTAGCTTTTGAATTGGAATTATACTCCCTTAGTGTGAAGCAGCTTCTCATTCCTTCTAACTAGGATTCTGCACATTCGTTTGCACGACCTCCAGCAAACTCTGGGAGCTTAATCTTTTGGAGCTCCCTAGTAATGTCCTCGCTTGTAGGTCCTCTATCAGAGTCTCTTGATCCCTTTAGATTTCCTAACCCTGATGGAGGGTGCTCAACTTCCACCTCAATTGTTTGGCGCCTTTATAAAGTCTCATTAATTGCTTCTAGGGAACGCAAGATGAGAGTCAACTCCGGTGAAGGTAATGGGTTATTTGTAGGAGGTCTTTGTGATGACTCTCCTTGACCTTGATTTCTTCGCGTCCTCACCATTTTGAATTGTTCAATATCTGTATGATACATAAGATTTATTAGCACAACTTAGGGCCTGGTTAATTCTTACTCGACTCACACATGTTTTGCATAATGATAGATGCAAGTTTTCCTTTTGTTATGCTTGTAAACGACTATTTATAATATTGAGAAGATAACTGTTGGTCTACTAAATCCTCTCTCATTGCTATCTAATCAAGTGCTAAAACGCACTGCTAGTCACCCTCAAATATATTTAGATATCCCTAACAATCATCCTAAATCCATCTTATATATTTTGAGCATTCACATAAACATTAACTTACCATTTTTAATCACATTATTATAACTAGGTGTCCTTTCCAAATTCCATCAACAATGTTAGATTAGTTTTCAAAATAGATGCCTAATTGTCTCAATCAACTCAATTTTGACATTATTGTTAGATATATACTATGGGAACACGAATTAAAAACTGTTTACTTTAGGAGGTTATTTTGAATCCAACCCCAGGTTATTTTGAATCCAACCCCAAACCAAACAAGTAACAAGTTGTTGGCCTTCATTACATAGGATGTATATTCATGTGTGAACCATAACCCCATTGCAAGGGTCGTTGTCCCTTTATTTATATTGAAATTAATAAATATTCAAATTAATAAATATTCAAATTAACTTTCAAAATTGGTGTTTCAATGTATAATATGTATAAGTTAAAATGTATAGTATGTATAATATGTATAAGTTAAAATGTATAGTATATATATGAAAAGGATTAAAGTCGTTTTCAAGATTATAAATCTATTTAAATATCTTAAAAAAAAACCCAAATCTATATTAAAATAACAAAAAAAAAACCACAATGTATCATGATATAGTTGTAAGTGGAGTGTTACGTGTCACACAAACTAGTAGTATTTCCTATAGCGCAATTTTTTACACATAGAAATTGTCTCACGCAATTTTTTTTGAACATGAAACTTTGGGTTAAGAAACACAATTCTACATTTTAGATGGCATGGTAAAGTTTTTTGGGCATAAACGAGTCCATTTGAAAACTAAAGTTCAAAGCATTTCAACTAAGAGGGTTTAGTCCATGGTATTGAAATTTGTATATAAATTTTAGAAATATATATAATAATATAATAATTATATATATAGATATATAAAATTTGATTTTTAAAATTTTTGATAAAGTTAAATCTATATCTAATATTAAAATAGTGAAACACTTCGCCAAATTCCGATTAAAATATATTCAATTTTATGTAAAATGTATGCTTTATGTAAAGGCCAAAACCAAACATACCTGCTACACTCCTAAATTGTGTTTATATAGCAATTGTAATAGTATTAAAAGGGTAACAGTTTGTTGAAACGGTGAAGGCGACTTTCCATATTTTGGAGAGTGGCGTTAAGTGCATTAGGAAGATTGCATTTTTTCAATGTGGGAGTTATTAGAGCATTAAATGTGGCACTTGCGTGAAGTCTCGTCACACTGTTGAGGCGATGATGGTCGTAAGTATCGATATGATATTGAGGTATCCGATGCTTCCCAATTCCATCCATCCACTTACTTTCGTGTATCGATTTTCGTCCTCCAGCATAGTAAATGCTCTTCTTCTATTGCTGCTGGTAGCGAACCAGAGCGATGCAAAGGAGGTGGACAATTTTCGCTAAGGAGGCAGACAATTTTCCAAACCCATCCCCACACATCATGCAATTGCAACGCCTTCATTAAATGAATTTATGCCACAATTAATCCTCCTCGTTGGTCGAAGTGTTGTACCTAGGGAGCTGAGTTCACAGAGGCTACTGGCAGAGTTTGTGGGCAGCGTGTCCACCCCGAAACTGGAGGCTCGAGCCCTTTCCACCCACGAAAGTAAAGAAGTTAAGGGAAACTAACAGCTCCGTTGAGAAGTAAACATGGATGGACCGAATATGATATGTTGATTATGGATCTATAGCTAGAAGGGCATTGTATTTCCCTTTGAGATTCTGGTCAATGGTCTGCTGGTTCAATTTTATTTCGATTTAGGTCGATCTAGCTTCATTGTATACAAATTTAGTTAATATTGATATTAAACAGATTGACTAGATTGAGGATTATCAGGTTTGACATGCAAGTAATTTGAACTCAAATTGGCGAAATCAAGTTCATGGGCACATGCGCTGGTCCAGATATCTCCCTATGCATATTCTGCAGTGGGTATTGGCATAGCGATTGTGGTTTATGTATTGGGTGCTGCCTAGGGGATATATACAACAAGAAGCAGTATTATCGGTGCGACAATTAAGGCGTCGTGTATTACATCCAAAATATTATCAGTGTAATTTTTTGTGAAGCTGTGGCCATATATGGTGTTATTGTGGAAATCATTTTACAGACAAAGCTATAGAGTCTTCCATCTACAGACATGTTTGCACCAGAGGCAATGACAACAGGATTTTGAGGTAATGAATGAGATGGCAAGCGGATTTTGAGAGGGCCACCAGAAGTAGCTTTGGGTAGAGGTCGAGTGTTTGATTCCAAGCAATAAAGGGGTGTGGAAGCCTGATGGAATCATCCTATGAGGCGAAGTTGTTGAGGTCATCTAGATGGAAGCGTGATGGCGGTGGTAGGTCTGTGAGGGGCCCTACATTATGTTGATTTTCTGTGGTTTGTGATGGTATATTTGTTTCCAAAGCCAATGAAGGAGTGCTTGAAGGAAGCCTTCAATGAGAGTCAATTCAAAGCGATAAATGTTGTTATTGGAAGAAGTGATTCACATAAGAACTATGAACTATCGCTTATTCAGGTACAGGTTTATCCCATCTCCACTCGGTCTTTCCTTGGAAATGTCTACTAATATTTTCACTACAGAACATACATGCAAATCCATGTGTGCATATTTATGTAAGCACACAGACACAGTCACAATTTTTCGGATAAATATTGGAACTGATCTAACTGATGGTTAGGACCTTGACAGATTTTAAAGTGGAAAATGGAAAAGATTTTGAAAGAATCAAACCGAGATCCAAGAGAGTGGGCCAAACATATTTGTTTAGCAGGAAGAGTAAAAAATATCCAATTAGTTGTTAAAGCTTTTAATTTAATGGCACTGCAACAGATCAAACCCTATGCCATAGTATTTAACTCCCTGATTTATGTGTATGGATTTTACAATCAGATTTCTAGGGCTCTTAGTCTATTTGAGTTCATGGAGAGAAGAAATGACTGTCGACCCACCTTGGTGACATACAATACAATCATATCCCTTTACTCTCACTTGGATGATCCCCACAATTTGCAAACATCACGAAGCTTGTAAACGAGCTGGATTTTCGCCGAATGCAGATACTTTCAAGTACCTAATTGTGTGTTTCATGAGCGCTGATAGGTATGATCGGATGGATTTATCTTTCAAAGAAATGATATCCTACGGTGTGACACAGAGCATGGCTACGTTGGAGGCTATAACGGAGGAGTTTTGCAAGAAGGGCCTTATAGACAGAATGAAAGAAAATTTTAAATTCATGATGGAAGAAGGTTGGCCCATGAATGACAATATTGTACACAATATGTTTCAAGTGTATGCTAAGCTCCAGAGAGTAGCATACATGGAATAAGTTTTGGGTATGGTGAAAACATTGGAGAATTCACGGCTTATATTAGAAATACACAATAAAATAGTAAAAGCTTATGCTTTGTCTGGCGAATTGGATGATGCAGAATTTTCTGTGGGAAGAATGTTACAAAATGGGGTGATTTTCTCATGCCCCAAAGTTGTGGAAGCTATTATAAGCTGTTATTTTCATCATAAGTCCTACAACAGGCTTGAATTATTTCTGAATCGAAGAGAGGAAGTGTACAAGCTTGCTTACACTACCTATGATATTTTGCTGACAGAGTATGAAAATGATGGACAATATGAGAAGTTGCAACAATTGTAGAGCGTATGAAGGAAGTGGGTTTCACTCTTTCATCTACAATCATTCGTAATTTACAGTATTTGGAACCACTTTGATATAATATATCTTGCAAGATTCTTGTTTCATGGGATGGGGACCTACACAACTTTATAATCTGTAAACAAATAGAGAGGCCTATATATATATATATATATATTAGGATTACAAGTAATTATAAGGGTTACAAGTTCTTATAACGGAAATTTGGGTTTAGTGGGTTTTGGGTCCAGATTTTAAATCTGGGCTCTGATACCATCTATGAGGCTCCCTCCTATGGTCCTTTAACTAAAAACTAAATTTCTCTAATTTTTAAATACAATAAAATGAGAAATAACTTATTTATATCTAAACATTTGTTTGATGATAATATACCATTAAAATTTAATTACCACAAATTAAATAAGTAAGAATTTCATTGCAACCATTTACATAAGTAATCAATAAACAGAGGAATACCTGTTCCAATAGCTTAGTTGAGATGCCCCTGAGCTCCTGACTCTGTTGGGATGTTCTTCTTGACTACTCACCTGGATTTACCTCCCAGCCAACTAGGAAGTATTTCCTAGACCAAAGAACCTCCACATTCCCTAGCCCTCCGATCCCAAGTCCAACCAGTTGTAGTGTGTCCAAGTTAAACAAACACTCTCCTTCTCTCCCTTCTCTTTTCTCCACCTTCCTCCCAAAACAAAATCCTCCAACACCACAACCAAAACCAAAACCAAGACCAAGACCAAGGATCCCCCTCTCCTCTCATCATCCTCCCCCTTTTATGCCTCTTCCTCCCATCCACCTCAACCACCTATCGTTAATGTTATAACTACCCCCTCATCCTTTCATTTGATCTTTCTTACTATATCTTCTCCCAAGTAAATTTGAGAGGACATTTTGGGGATAAGATATGGATAGTTAATTTGGTAATTAATTGGGGAGGACCATATTTTCTCCCAAGTAAATTTGAGAGGACATTTTGGGGATAAGATATGGATATATAATTTGGTAATTAATTGGAGAGGACCATATTTTCTTCCAAGTGAATTTGAGAGGACATTTTGGGGATATGGATATTTAAATTGGAATAAATGGAAGGAGAGTGTATCCTATCAAAATTTAAATTTGAGAATGCAAGTTGGGAATTGAATAATAATAAAATTTATATCAGTAATAAATTTACAGTTTTACCAATGTAGGTATGTACCAATATTTCTTGACAATTATAAGTCAATATTTTCAGGTAATTTAAACACTAATAAAATTTGCATGATAAGGTTAAGTAGGGCATTACAGGTTGGTCTATTGGTCCAGAACAGTCACTGAGGCCCTCAGCTTCCAAAATCTTTCTATGAGCACCAACTTCCACCATCATGTTGGTGTACAATATGCATTCCAGTTTCTCGTGGCTCTCCGATATGTTTCTCTTTCAGTTCTAGACGAATTATGGTCGACGAGTCGTGAAAAACCCTCAGTGGTTACTGATGTTTTAAGAAATGTAATTTATTGATTTTCTATTTAGTTGCTTTGTCTACTTTAAGGGTTGTAAAAACTTCTGGGGTATAAGCTCATGGCTTCCCCTGGCCAGAATGAGGGTTTACTTAGTTTCCTACTTTTAATCTCACAACATGTACTCCTTTTTGTGTACCTCTACTAGGTTTTTACAGTTATTTGATGTTGAACTTCTTGTAAATTTCAGTTGTGATAAAATGAATGAGTTCCAGGGTTTTACGATAGTCACCCTATAACTTTAACTACGTTGTCCATATTTTTTTTTCTTTGACAACATTACTTGAGGGTTTGTTAAACCATAAATTCGCTTGATTTGTTAGTGTTTCTTCTTGTACTTTGAGAAAGTTTCCCGGTTAAGCTTAATGAGTGTTTGCCTTTCCGTTGAGATGGGTAAATTAACATAACTGATTATTTTTTTACTAGGTTGTTTATTAAATCTTATTTTTCCTGTGTTTGAATGGTTTGACCCACACCCTGGTGGTATAAATAATCTCATCTTATTTAAGGCCTACTGGAGAAAATGTTGTGGTATTCTCTGGTGTCAAGAGAGGCTACAACCTCTATGGTTTTTCTTTACCCTCTCCATCTACCTTACCATACCACTTAAATATTTGTTTAAGGAGGCAACCTAAGGTCACCTACCTTTTGCTGTCTAACAACAGCTTATTTACATGGTTCTTGTAAGGGTGGTCATGCTAGTAGCGTTTTTCTTGAGCAATGATGTTCGGTCATGCTAGACACAATACTTCGTTAATATCTTTTAGTTAAGTCGTTTCTTATTCTATTTTTCTAAAGTACTCGAGTTGTATTGATCTTATGGTATGTTGTCAATATAAGCTGCTAATCCATTCCGGTTAAGGAATATAGTTATTCTGCAATTCAGTTTTAAATACAGTTTTATCTGGTTCTGAATGGCTACAATAGATTATGCATTCTTTTGTTTTGTTTGAAAAGAATTCTTTATACTTTTTTTGAATTTACACGAGCATATTAGGCCTTTAGGGAAATTCTCCGTATTGTAAACTCTTTGCCCATTTTCAGAAAAAAATGTAATTGAACTTTATAGTCTATGTTGGGTTAACTTACAAAGGAGGACAACTAATCATACTGTGTACTCATGGGTTTGTATTTCAATAAATATTTAGATCAAAATACAACATGTTATTTTATTTTCTTTACAAAAAGAATTTAGACTCCTCTTGCAAAGCATTTTGTAAGAATTTACAGGGTAAGTTCCTCAAACAGAACACCAAAAGGACACCGCTCACAAATAGATCACAGATCAATACACCAGTATTTTGACGTGGTTAAAACCCTCAGAGAGGGAAACAGTCCACGGCCTGCGCCAACGTGGCTACTACAGGCAATTTATTAATAAAAGAATGAAAATTTACATAAGCTTCTCTCATGCACGGTGAACCTACAATTGACCCTCCATGCGCTTTAAATAGAATTCATGGACCAATCGGGTGTCAAGCCACGGATCAAGTGTCGGTAATACCGAGGAGAGAATGAACCGTCGGATCACTACATATCGTGACCGTCGGATTGTAAGTTACAAAATGTACAACGGTAAAGAAACACACTGTACCTAACTCTATACTAGACCAAGTTGAACTTAACTATTTCCTATGTGTCGGAATATCCTAACATCCCCCCTTAAGAACAACTTGGGATAGGATTGAAGGATTTACAAATATGACACAATAGGAGAAGGAAGGAGGCACTAGAGCCTATCCCCCCTTAGTGACAACTTCCTGAACTCCAAGCATATATCGAAGTTTAGTGAGCTTCGCCTCTGTGAGAGCCTTTGTGAAGATGTCTGCAACCTGATCATCTGTTGAACAATATTGCACTTCAAGAACATGGTCATGAATGAGCTTTCTGATGAAGTGCATGTGAAGGTCAATGTGTTTGCTGCGCTGATGCTGAACTGGATCTTTGCAAAGCTGAATGGCACTTTGATTATCACACCAAAGTGTAGTCGGATGCTGCTGCTCAAAGCCCAATTCTGATAGGATCTGACGAAGCCACAAGGCTTCCTTACTAGCTTCCACGGCAACACGATACTCTGCTTCTGCTGACGAAAGAGAATGGCAGCCTGTTTCTTACCAGCCCATGTAATAGGTCCTGAACCAAGAGTGAAGACATAACCGGCAGTAGACTTCCGATCATCAGGGTCACCAGCCCAATCAGAATCAGTGAAACCAACTAATAGAGGAGCTGCTTTGGCACTGTGATGAATCCCAAACTGTACTGTACCTCGAACATAACAAAGTATTCTTTTAGCTGCTTTCCAATGACTTTCACGGGGGTTTTGCATAAAACGAGCAACAAGGCCAACAGCAAAGGAAAGGTCAGGACGAGTATGGGTTAAATACAAGAGTTTCCCTACAAGTTGACGGTATAAGGTAGCATCAACTTCAGGAGAAGTACAAGAGACTGAAAGTTTGACTCCAGACTGAAAGGGAGAAGGAGCTGGCTTACAATCTTCCATGTGAAAATAACGAAGAATATCACAAGCATACTTGGACTGGGAAAGGGAAATACCCTCCTTGGATTGCAAGACTTGAAGACCGAGAAAATAGTGTAAGTGTCCTAAGTCTGTCATTTCAATTTTCTTTTTAAGGCTGGACTTCACATGGTTTATAAGGTTGGGATCACTACCAGTAAGAATAAGATCATCAACATAAAGAACAAGGATGATAAGAGAGTTCCCCACTTTCTTGGTGTAGACAGTATTGTCAGAATAACACCTAGAAAAGCCAGATTCTAAAAGAAAGCTATCCATTTTGGCATACCAAGCCCGAGGAGCTTGCTTGAGACCATAAGGAGATTTCTTAAGTCGACATAAAAGGCTGGAGTCTGTTTGGATGAAGCCAATGGGTTGTTCCATATAGATTTCTTCATGCAAGTCCCCATGCAAGAAGGCAGATTTAACATCCATCTGATGGACTTCCCATTTTAAAGAGGCAGCAAAGGAAAGAACAAGGCGGATAGAGTTCATTTTGGCAACATGGGAGAAGGTTTCAGTGTAGTCAATGCCTTCAACCTGTGAAAAGCCCTTAGCAACAAGACGAGCTTTATGTTTATCAACTTTCCCATCTGGTCCATACTTGGTTCTGTAAACCCATTTACATCTAACAAGTTTGCGTCCCTTTGGTAGAGGAACAAGATCCCATGTATCATTTTCCAACAATGAATGATATTCTTCATTCATAGTTGCTTCCCAATGTGGATGGCCTGAAGCTTCTGCAAAAGTGTCAGGATCATGATTTACTGGAGCTTGAGCCAGTAAAGAAGAGGCTCTTTCAAACTGAGAACGTGTACGGCGCTGATCTGTAGGATCACCGGCAAGACCACCTGCTGCATCCCGAGTAGCACGGACC
>APFE031403772.1:181669-210571 GCA_000404065.3 Pinus taeda
TATTTGTTACACTTTGTTTTGTAAAAATCATTACCCACTCTTGAACACGACACTTTTTGTTCACCTAGGTTGGGAAATCCTTTGCCTTACAGTTAATCAAACCACATTGAAAGTCTTTAGCCGATTTCTGGGTATTAGCTTTGGGTCAATTGTCACCAAGCCATCTGCAGTGTCGTTATGTGTTCAAAAGAACAGTTCAAACAAACCATTCATCCACAAAATATTTGTCATCCATTTTAACCATCCCTGAGTCAGTCCTTGCCGATATATTTCTTCAAAACTTGATCTATGATTTCATGTTGTGGGCTTGCCCACGACGAATCACTTTCTATCGACTTCAGCTCATTATCTAGGAAGTTGATCTAGAAATCGTCAGTACCTTGGAAGATGCATGCCCTAATGGCAGTTTTCTCACCTTCGACAATAGGTTGCATCATTGACCTTCGATCGAATGATTCTATGACATGTTCGACTTCGGTTCATTTATTCACATTTCATGGATTGTACTGGGTACTTTGAGATCCATTGTCATTATTGGTGGTTTCTCTCACACTTGTTAACAATTCACATCATTGACTGATAATCAAGTGGTTTCTACCATGTTCGACTTCGACACATTCATTCACATGGATAGAATCGTACTAGTTCGAGAAATGGAAATCAAGGCCCTGGATCTAATTTCTACCATCCAAGCTGTGAGGAATTTTGTTATTCATTATACAATGGACTATTCATAAACAGATGGTTGCGTCCATACTGTGTCTACACATGTCTATACTCTTGATGTATTACAAAATCATTCCCGTATCAAAACAGTTTAGTCAGTTTTCCAGTCAGTTTTGATCTGAGTATGGAAATGCCTACCTCAGCAATGATATGTTTACATATATATATTTTGCATTGAATGTTTTTATAGGTTCCGACTAGGGTGTCCACAGGATGATCCTTGAAATGATAAAGTACTTCACTCTTCATAAATGACAGACTCTATCTTCATCTACTACAGACTTTGCACTTTAGGGGGCAATATGTTGCACTTAAAATTGTCACCTTGACCTTCTGCAATCTGTGTGAATCCATTACCACTCAAACTTTTCTCCTTTTGCAAGTCTTAAGCCTTAGTTCCTCGTATCAAGCCTTGGAAACAAGAAAAATCCCTCAAAAGTCTTTAAAACTCTGGTTCCGCATTTTCTCTTTTCATTTCCCGTGGTCTCGCACCTAATGGTCATGTCCCCTGTGCACCTGACCGCTCTGTCTTTGTGTGACGGGTGCAGACCCCTGTAAAAGTTAAAAAGGCGCGAGTACATTCTGAAAAACTCACTTTCAATCATTTCTAGAAGCTTCTGGAAGGAATCTTGAGTTGGCAAGTTCGCTCTCTTAAGGTTCATGCATCCCATATCTTAAGGAGATAACCCCTTGATGTGAGGAGATTATCCCTTTGAAGGAGGACTCTATCCCTTCATAGGTGGACTTGTAACCTCCTCCCTCTGCACTATAAAATGAAGCATTGGCCTAGTTATTGAGGAGGTTGAGAGCTGAATATTTTTTAGGTGAAATGTTGCTGGAACTTAGTCTTCTTTAGTTGAGTTTTATGAAGAGATATTACATACCTCTAAGATCTCATTTGGAAGAGTACAAGGCTTGTCAAAGTAAACGAAATTCCTGGTCCAGACCCCAAGAAGAGCTTGTTCAACATCAAGGCTGAAAAGATTGTATGGTTCTTCTACTTCAAAGTTAATACAAATAAGTTTGTTTTTCTCAATAAGCTCTTGATTCATGGTTTATTTTATGGATTCCTTGATCACCATAATAGGCATGATTTATAATATTTACTATGCAGGTGCTATTTAATGTTTGCTTGTTTGTGATTGCAAGTTTCTAAAGGTAACTCTTTCGAATGATTGAAGGATGACTGCTACGAACAAGCGTTGGATCTAAGGTAGGATCTTAACACCTTTGTAGTATTTACTTATAAATCGCATATGTCTAGAGAAAGATAGGTTTGTTTGTCTGTTTGTTGCTAGACTATATTTTGATACTAGGAAGATCGGCCTTGTCCGCAAGATCGATTTATCCAGCCAAGATCCAAGTCATTCGAGATTAGCAAGCACCAACCACTCTGATAAATCTCTGTAGTTTTTTGGGTCTTGCCAATTTCTACCGTAGGTTTGTGTTGGGATTCTCTCATATCACTTGGACCTTGAGTCAAGTCGCCAAGGGAGGAGCGAAAGAAAAATACTTTTGGTCTAAATCTCAACAGAAGGCATTCGCAAAGTTGAAACATCACCTCTGCTCTACACCTGTGTTCACATTACCAGACTTGAAACAACCATTTGAGATCGAGACAAATGCCTATGACTATGCTATTGGAGTAGCCCTGACTCAACAAGGGCATCTAGTGGCATATCACAGTGAGACAAATTTAAGACCCAGTCTAGAAATATCCCACTTATGACAAAGAGACGTATTCCATTACGCAAGCCTTCCGATGATGGAAGCATTACATTTTGGGTAAGGAAACGGTCATCCACACAGACCACCGACCCCTGCAGTTAATACAGATGCAAGGGAAGTTTTGGAATGATCGCCATCAAAAGTGGTCCACATACCTGCAACAGTTCCATTTGAATATAAAGTATAAGAAGGGTAGAACCAATAATGTTGCAAACTGCCTTAGCCGACCATCGATAATGGCGTTAACCACCGGGCTCAACTCTTGTGGGCATGAGACTTCTAATTGAACACTTCTCTACAAAAGCGACCCAGAATTTGGCAACACATACCAGACACTCTTGGAGGGTCAACAAGTTCCAGATTTTCACCTCTTGGATGCCCTGTTATGCCACTTAGGACACCTTTGTGTTCCTTCAAGCGAGTGTGCCAAGATGATTTGGGAAGTGCACTACAGTTGAATCAGTGGGCATTTTGGGGTCGAGAAAATGGTGGCAGTAATTGAGATGTATTTCTATTGGCCAAATCTATGGCATGATGTAGAGAAGTACATCAGATCCTACACTGCTTGTGCCATTGCCATACCAACCATCAAGAAGCAAGGCCTCTATACTCCGCTGCCTACCCCTAGTCGACCTTGGGAATCTATCTCCATGGATTACATGTCGGGCCTTCCTTCTGCTAAACATGGAAATGACTGTGTTTTTGGGGTTGTTGACAGATTCTCGAACATGGCCATTATGGTGGCCTGCAAGAAGAATATTACAACAAAAGCCACTGCTAAACTCTTCTTTGAACGAGTGTGGGTACACTTTGGGATCCCATAGTTTACAGATTCCTCAGTGCATTTTGGTCCAGTCTTTGGTCGATGCTGGACACCTAGTTCACTAAGTCCACAACCTTCCATCCCCAAACTGATGGCCAAACAAAGGTCATCAACAGGATGATCGAACACATTCTCTGCATGTACAACTCAAAGCATCCACGCACATGAGATGAGAGCCTCCCTTATGTCCAATGCAGCTATAATCGGGCTCTCCACAACTTGACTAGCCACAACCCTTTTCAGGTGGGCTTGGGATTCCAACCACTATGTCCCATTGATGTGGCCATACCATTTGCAGCTACTCAGGCATATTTGCCTCATATCCAGACCGAAGCCAACAAGGCAAACAACTTCATTGAGCACATCCAACATATCCGCCAACAGGTCCACGACATTCTAGAAAAATCAAATGCCAAGTACAAACATCGACATGATCAACATTGGATGCCACACAAGTTTCAAGTGTATGACAAAGTCTGGTTGGATTTGCAGAAGAAATGTCTTACTGGAGCCTATCGAAAACTCAGACCACTCTGATATGGTCCTTACACCATTACCAAGGTTGTGGGAGACAATGCATTTGAGCTCAACATTTCCCCATTCCTTGGCCCACACCTAGTATTCAATGTGGATCGCCTTCAACCATACTTTCCACCATTACTGGACACATCTGACATTGCAGAACATCTCACACCAACAAATTTAAATCCGGACTGCATGGAATAAGCTACAACTAATCGAATCATGGACACACATATCAAGAACACTCACCAACAGAAGATCCAACCATATCGAGTTTTCAAAGTCGGCCAACTCCTTCACCATGAACCAAGTTCAGTAAAAATTCCCTTATCTCATGGAGGAACTCAATGCAATGGGGACCATTGCTTCCTAAGGGGGGAGGAATGATCCAGGTGGATATTAGTGGCCACCCGCCTATTCCACTTGGATCCCCACCATTGTTTCTTTTAGTTTTTTGGTTTTCTTATTTGTAGCACAATTTACTATTTTTCGCAGTTTTTCGGGTCCTAGACCTCTGAAGCTGTTTTGAGGCCCTAAACAACTTTTTTTGGGAAAATCGGGACCAACATCGGTCGTAGACCAATCCGATGTTGGACATTCAAAAGTTGTAGTCCTCGAATAAATCGTTCTAACGAGGTATTGTGTGCATCAAACATAGATCGTAGTCCAAAGTTACATCCCCTGGAAGTTGATGTAGCAATTTACCCAAACGAGGCCCATAGTTTGGCACTTCCTCTCCTAAGGTTAGGTTTTTGGATGTTTAGGGTTTTCCATTGTTTCTCAATAATAAATAGGCCTTTGAGCCTCATTGTAACATAGTTTAGAGGCATGTAGCTGCCACATCTCTTCTCAGAATTAAGTTACCATCGCACGAGCTAGTCTTATTTCCATTTTGTTTGTAAGCATATTTCAGTGTTTGATATTAATGAAATGAAGTATTATTTCTAATGTATCTTTGTATTTATGGTCATATCTATAATTTTTATGTTTCGGATTATGTGATGAGTCATGATCATCAACATACATTCAACATCATTAAGTGTGGAAGAACATGAGTCTAGAAGCTCAACATCAACCGTCTCCATATCCAATTTCTGAAGATAACTAACCTCCCATTCAAGTTGTTGCTCAGGTTATTGCAGCCTTTCAATAACTTCATCCTTCTCAATCAACTGTTGACATAATGCATCATAATCTTGTTTCAAAAGTTTATATTGTTCCCACATTGTTCGTCATAAACTGCTAATCTCCATAACATCCTGAATTTTTTTCTCTTCAAATTTTCTAGTTCTTGAGTCAAAAAAAGACCCAACTTCCTCCTCCACATCATCAAGGAGGTCAATCATCCCTTGAAAGTCATCTACAAGCATCTTGAAATATTTTCCCATGGTTGAATCCAAATGGTCAACCTTCTTAATTTTCTTAGCTACTAGAGTTTACAACCTATTCTTAAGAGTTACATTCTATTCTTGCAATAAAGCTACAATTGGCTGCGATTGAATGATCTCTTTACGAATTTCATCATCTACCTTCTTCTCACAAAGCTCTTGCAATATTTTACTCATCTTGATAACGCCAAGCTGGAAAATGTGTTTCAACTAGCCATAAAAGCAAAATTGCAACAAAACAAAGTTGATGATGACTATAAAAGATGCATTACACTTCCAAGAATGACACAAGTCAAACCAATCTAGCTACAGAAGCAAAACACTTGCTACAAAAGAAGACTAATGATAACAACAACAATAGCTTTATGCTTCCAATCACCACAGAAATAAGACCAATTCACCTAGTTTTGCATAACTAGCCAACAAGTGTTTCATAACCGCCCACCATCAAAGCACCAAATACATTGCATAGACATATGGTCATGACTTTTACAAGAAATAATCCTTGGGACTTTAATGAAAATTAATATCCCTAGTCAAAAGAACTTCTTCAAACCATAGTTAGGAGGCAATGATCTCTTCAAACATGTTTCCCTAATTAAAAGTAAAACTAAAAATTTGGTAGGGCATGAATCCCCTGCTTTGATACCATGTAAGAGTATTCTATTACTCACAATGTTACGTAAAAGTACATAGAAGAGCTCTATTATATAGCAATGGAGGAGGTCCAATAGAGGTTAAGGATAACTACAACAACTAGAGAGATGCAAGCCCCTATATGAACTTACAACTCACGATACTTAACTCATAAGAAAATGAAGCGTTAAAAAAATCAACTCTAATAATATACACATAATTTTAACTAGCACTTATTAATTACTAAAACCCAAATTAAAACAATTTATAATAAAATAAATTTTTTTTAAACCATTCCTAATAAAATAAAAACAGTTAGAGAAATATAATTTTGGTGGTTGATAATAAAATAAATAAAATAAAAATACTTCCAAAAATATAATTTTAGTTATTGAAATTATCTAATTTTGAAAATAAAAACTTAGCCTAATCAAATCTAAAATTTAATTTAAAATCTAAAATGATACTTTATAAACCTCTTAACAGCAATAAAATAAATAAATTGATAAGAATAAGAAGAAAAGACACCAAACTGTGTATCCTGAAGAAGATTTTAGTTAGTGACCTTTATCAATTAAATTGCCACTGGTATATAAGAAATTCATGGACATTGTGGCACTCCATGCAATATGCCTACGGGTCATATTTGAATAAACGCTCAAAAATGGCTATGGCTAACTGTAGTTTCATAAGATTTGTTTTTGTCGGTAGAATTAGAAGTTATTAATAGCTCTAACTATAAACCATGAAGCATACTAAAATAATGCTGAGGTGGAACTTTGAAATCATGGGGAGGCAGATTCTATGCACAATTTCTTGCAAATATTTCACTCGCAGAGAAAAGGGTTTGTTTTGATGACCAATCATCCAGCGTCTTTGCGGGCACCTGGCATTGTCTGTGCTTCAGGGAAGAAGTAAATTGTTTGCATAGACACTTTAAGGAATGTAATGCTATTGGAAACAAAAGCAATTTGAAAATTCTGAGATTACAATCCCCTTCTTACGAAATGCTGCAATCTTCGATTGGTAGTAACCTGACGTTATCTATACATAATTGTTGCTCCAATTTCAACTGTTTGCCCAGCTCAGTTGCAGAGTTGGAACAGTTGAGAATGGCGATGATATGTTCTGCAAGAAACGAATATTTGCCAGCACAGTTGATTGTTCCCAACATGAAGTGGCAATCGGCAATGTGGAAAAGGATGGAAGAGAAAAAGAGGCATTACCTGATCCGAGAGGGCGCACATTGTTTAACGTACAGGAAAATTCTGCATTAGAGAAAATAAAAGGGTTTCCTGGTCTTGCGAAACTTCGACATCAGCCAGTGTAACGAAACAGGAGCTCACAGTAGTGTTAGTTGGGTATGGACATCAGGCAATGTAACGAAATAGAAGAGCTGAGCCTCGAAATCAGGATAACAGGTACTCGAAATCATTCCTTTTCGGCAAAAATGGCTTCTAGAATCCAGTGACCTTTGTAGTTCCATTCAACTTCTCTGCTCATGTTGAAACTTTGCCCCAGCTAGGATTTATGGCAGCTTTGAATGCCCCTTGTCAAGCTCCAAACGTCAGTACGTTTCTTCGATTGCGGAGCGAGTTTGGCAGCGCACCCAACTGGGAGCACCCAGTCAAGTTCAGCTCCCGGAGGCCTGTTAGATTTCCTAGAGAGTCTGGCAGCGCCTGCAACTGGTAGCAACCATCCAAGTTAAGCTGCTGGAGGCCTATTAGATTCCCCAGCGAGTCTGGCAGAGCTCGCAACTTGGAACACTCAGACAAGTTAAGGTGCTGGAGGTCTGTTAGATTCCCAACGGAGTCTGTCAGCGACAGCAACTGGGAGCACCCCGAAAGGTCGAGCTGCTGCAGACCTGTTAGATTCCCGACGGACTCTGGCAGCGACTGCAACTGGGAGCACCCCGACAAGTTAAGCTGTTGGAGGCCTTTTAGATTTCCTAGAGAGTCTGGCAGCGCTCGCAACTCGGAGCAACCCGACAAGTTAAGCCGCTGGAGGCCCGTTAGATTTCCCAGCGAGTCTGGCAGAGCTTGCAACTGGGAGCACCCAGACAAGTTAAGCGGCTGGAGGCCCGTTAGATTCCCAACAGAGTCTGGCAGCTTTTGCAACTCCTCGCACCCGGACAAGTCGAGGTGCTGGAGGCCTGTTAGATCCCCCAGCGAGTCTGGCAGCTTTTGCAACTCCTCGCACCCGGACAAGTCGAGGTGCTGGAGGCCTGTTAGATACCCCAGCGAGTCTGGCAGCGTTTGTAACTGGGAGCACCCCGACAAGTTAAGCCGCTGGAGGCTTGTTAGATTCCACAGCGAGTCTGCCAGCGTTTGCAACTGGGAGCACGAAGACAAGTCGAGCTTCTGGAGGCTTGTTAGATACCCCAGCGAGTCTGGCAGTCCCTGCAACTCGGAGCACGAAGACAAGTTGAGCTTCTGGAGGCTTGTTAGATCCCCCAGCGAGTCTGGCAGTCCCTGCAACTGGGAGCACGAAGACAAGTCGAGCTTCTGGAGGCCCGTTAGCTGCCCCAGCGAGTCTGGCAGTCCCTGCAACTGGGAGCACGAAGACAAGTTGAGCTCCTGGAGGCCCGTTAGCTGCCCCAGCGAGTCTGGCAGTCCCTGCAACTGGGAGCACGAAGACAAGTCGAGCTCCTGGAGGCCCGTTAGCTGCCCCAGCGAGTCTGGCAGTCCCTGCAACTGGGAGCACGAAGACAAGTCGAGCTCCTGGAGGCCCGTTAGCTGCCCCAGCGAGTCTGGCAGTCCCTGCAACTGGGAGCACGAAGACAAGTGGAGCTCCTGGAGGCCCGTTAGCTGCCCCAGCGAGTCTGGCAGTGCCTGCAACCGGGAGCACGAAGACAAGTCGAGCTGCTGGAGGCCTCTTAGATTCCCCAGCGCGTCTGGCAGCGTTTGCAACCGGGAGCACCAAGACAAGTCGAGCTCCTGGAGGTTTGTTAGATTCCCCAGCGCGTCTGGCAGCCTTTGCAACCGGGAGCACCAGGACAAGTCGAGCTCCTGGAGGTCTGTTAGATCCCCCAGCGCGTCTGGCAGCGTTTGCAACTGGGAGCACGAAGACAAGTCGAGCTTCCGGAGGTTTCTTAGATTCCTCAGCGCGTCTGGCAGCGTTTGCAACTGGGAGCACGAAGACAAGTCGAGCTCCTGGAGGCCTTGTAGATTCCCCAGCGCGTCTGGCAGCGTTTGCAACTGGGAGCACCAAGACAAGTCGAGCTCCTGGAGGCGTCTTAGATTCCCCAGCGCGTCTGGCAGCGTTTGCAACTGGGAGCACGAAAACAAGTCGAGCTGCTGGAGGCCTGTTAGATTCCCCAGCGAGTCTGGCAGCGCTTGCAACTGGGAGCACGAAGACAAGTAGAGCTGCTGGAGGCCTGTTAGATTCCCCAGCGAGTCTGGCAGCGTTTGCAACTGGGAGCACGAAGACAAGTAGAGCTCCTGGAGGCCTGTTAGCTTCCTCAGCGCGTCTGGCAGCGTTTGCAACTGGGAGCACGAAGACAAGTCGAGCTTCTGTAGGCCTGTTAGATTCCCCAGCGAGTCTGGCAGCGTTTGCAACTGGGAGCACGAAAACAATACGAGCTCCTGGAGGCCTGTTAGATTCCCCAGCGCGTCTGGCAGCGTTTGCAACTGGGAGCACGAAAACAAGCCGAGCTCCTGGAGGCCTGTTAGATTCCCCAGCGCGGCTGGCAGCGTTTGCAACTGGCAGCACGAAGACAAGTCGAGCTCCTGGAGGCCTGTTAGATTCCCCAGCGCCTCTGGCAGCGTTTGCAACTGGGAGCACGAAGACAAGTCGAGCTTCTGTAGGCCTGTTAGATTCCCCAGCGAGTCTGGCAGCGTTTGCAACTGGGAGCACGAAAACAAGACGAGCTCCTGGAGGCCTGTTAGATTCCCCAGTGCGTCTGGCAGCGTTTGCAACTGGGAGCACGAAGACAAGTGGAGCTGCTGCTGGAGGCCTGTTAGATTCCCCAGCGCGTCTGGCAGCGTTTGCAACTGGGAGCACGAAGACAAGTCGAGCTGCTGGAGGCCTGTTAGGTTTCCCAGCGCGTCTGGCAGCGTTTGCAACTGGGAGCACGAAGACAAGTCGAGCTGCTGGAGGCCTGTTAGGTTTCCCAGCGCGTCTGGCAGCGTTTGCAACTGGGAGCACGAAGACAAGTCGAGCTGCTGGAGGCCTGTTAGGTTTCCCAGCGCGTCTGGCAGCGTTTGCAACTGGGAGCACGAAGACAAGTCGAGCTGCTGGAGGCCTGTTAGACACCCCAGCGAGTCTGGCAGCGTTTGCAACCAGGAGCACGAAGACAAGTTGAGCTGCTGGAGGCCCATTAGATACCCCAGCGAGTCTGGCAGTATTTGCAACCAGGAGCACGAAGACAAGTTGAGCTGCTGGATGCCCGTTAGATTCCCCAGCGATTCTGGCAGTCCTTGCAACTGGGAGCACGAAAGCAAGTTGAGCTGCTGGAGGCCCGTTAGATTCCCCAGCGAGTCTGGCAGTCCTAGCAACTGGGAGCACGAAGACAAGTTGAGCTCCTGGAGGCCCGTTAGATTCCCCAGCGAGTCTGGCAGCCATTGCAACCAGCAGCACGAAGACAAGCTGAGCTGCTGGAGGCCCGTTAGATGCCCCAGCGAGTCTGGCAGCCCTTGCAACCAGGAGCACGAAGACAACTTGAGCTGCTGGAGTCCCGTTAGTCGCCCCAGCGAGTCTGGCAGCCCTTGCAACGAGGAGCACGAAGACAAATTGAGCTGCTGGAGGCCCGTTAGTTGCCCCAGCCAGTCTGGCAGCCCTTGCAACGAGGAGCACGAAAACAAGCTGAGCTGCTGGAGGCCGGTTAGTTGCCGCAGCGAGTCTGGCAGCCCTTGCAACCAGGAGCACGAAGACAAGCTGAGCTGCTGGAGGCCCGTTAGTTGCCCCAGCGAGTCTGGCAGCCCTTGCAACGAGGAGCACGAAGACAAGCTGAGCTGCTGGAGGCCCGTTAGTTGCCCCAGCGAGTCTGGCAGCCCTTGCAACGAGGAGCACGAAGACAAGCTGAGCTGCTGGAGGCCCGTTAGTTGCCCCAGCGAGTCTGGCAGCCCTTGCAACGAGGAGCACGAAGACAAGCTGAGCTGCTGGAGGCCCGTTAGGTTCCCCAGCGAGTCTGGCAGTCTTTCCAACCGGGAGCACGAAGACAGGTTGAGCTGCTGGAGGCCCGTTAGGTTCCCCAGCGAGTCTGGCAGTCTTACCAACTGGGAGCACGAAGACAAGTTGAGCTCCTGGAGGCCCGTTAGATTCCCCAGCAAGTATGGCAGGAATAGAAACCCGGAGCACGACGACAAGTTGAGCTCCTGGAGGCCCGTTAGATTCTCCAGCGAGAATGGCAGTCCTTCCAACCGGGAGCACGAAGACAAGTTGAGCTGCTGGAGGCCCATTAGATCCCCCAGCGAGAATGGCAGTCCTTCCAACCCGGAGCACGAAGACAAGTTGAGCTGCTGGAGGCCCGCTAGATATCCCAGCGAGCCTGGCAGTCTTTCCAACCGGGAGCACGAAGACATGTTGAGCTGCTGGAGGCCCGTTAGATTCTCCAGCGAGCCTGGCAGTCTTTCCAACCGGTAGCACGAAGACAAGTTGAGCTGCTGGAGGCCCGTTAGGTTCCCCAGCGAGTCTGGCAGTCTTTCCAACCGGGAGCACGAAGACAAGTTGAGCTGCTGGAGGCCCGTTAGATTCCTCAGCGAGTCTGGCAGCCCTTTCAACGCGGAGCAGCCAGTAAAGTCAAGATCCCGGAGGTTCATAAGATTACCGAACGACACAGGCAGCCCTTCCAACGCGGAGCAGCCAGTAAAGTCAAGATCACGGAGGTTTGTAAGATTCCCGAACGACTCAGGCAGCCGTTTCAAGGCGGAGCAGCCAGTAAAGTCAAGATCACGAAGGTTTGTAAGATTCCCGAACGACTCAGGCAGCGTTGGCGACTTCCAGCTTGTGTATCTCAGTTCAATCTTTTCAAGGTACTTCAATTGCCCAATAGACTTTGGTAACTGGAAATTTGGTGCATCAATAATCAACTCCCTCAAGTTCAAAGGCACCTGCAATTCAATGCAATCTAGAATATAAATTTCGGAAATTAAAGTTGATTTGGACTTCCTCATAAATTGTAATTTTCATTATTAAAATTTTATTGGTAAAAAGCTATAAACAGATACCAAGTTCTCAATCTGAAAAATGATAGCTACGATTTTTTTAATTACTAACCAAATTTTAGATATAATAATCTAAATGATAAAAAATCTAAGATGTTTAAACTAAGCTAAACACGACGGCCCAATACAATGTAAAAGTTCACAAAACCATCACATACCTCACTTTCGTGAAGCCATAATGTTTCCAATTTGCTCCCCGCCACTCGTAAAACTCTCAAATTCCTTGTTGGAATCCAAGAAGGCAGTGAGTAGTCCGGACAATGATTCCATGAAAGCCAAAGAAGATCTGAATGTTCCAGTAGCTTTGATATGCTTTCCAAACAATCACCTTCAGCCTTAAGCAGCTGCAAAGTGCTCATATCGACCTCCATGGCATCGTTTACTGATGAGCCAGATCTTACTTCAACCATGTTGATTCCACGCACCTAAATTGCCATTTGAAAACTGTTAGAAACTATACTTACTTATTTACAAAGTTCAGAAATCACAACAAGAGATACATATTATCATGTCTAGATCTCCAAGCACCTACAGTTGAGTTTTTCCACGCATTATCAAAATGGTTTTCATTGGGCCGCCAAAGACGACGGCGGAATCTCGAAGGGTTTTTCTCCGCCAAATCCCTGCCCAACTCTATGAGATGATGGTGCATTCTTATACGGCTTTTATTGTCAATATCTACCAAACACTTGTTCACCAGGTTCTGAAGATTCAGCCATCCTACCCAGCCGGATGCGTCCCAAATACTTATAACCGTATCCCTGTCTTCTCCAACGAGGAAACATGCAATGTCTAAAAATGTATCTTTTTCCTGGTCGTCAAGACTGTCATAGCTAAGTTTAAGAATGCTTTGTACATCGGCGGGAAGTACTGGCGATATTTTGCGCAATGGGGTTTTCCAATACTTCAAATCCTTTTGATAAACGAGCGCCCCAAGCACTTTGAGACATAACGGCGATCCACCGCACACATCCAGAAACTTTGCAACAGCTTCTTTAAATCTGAAGACGGGAAGACGCTTGTGAAAGGCATGCAAACAAAAGAGCTCTTGAGAATGTTCTCCATCGAGGCCTGTCAGATTGTAAATGTCTGACTCTCTCATTCCTGACATTTTAAGAACATCTTTATTACGGGATGTTACAAGAATTAAGCTACTTGGATGGAGGACATTCATCAGAGGTGAATATAATGCATCCATCTGTTGAACATCATCCACATCGTCTAAAATTACAAGGGCCTGAAAATTCCACAGAGAACTTGAAAGCTCCTCTTTACCCTCGGCCACGCTGACTATTTCACGAACCAGTGTAGTCAAGTCCTTTATGAGTTTACTCTGCAAGGAAGGCAGAGAGCTCCTACCTGCAGCTTCTCTCACGTCAGATAAAAAACATGATCGATGGTAGGCTGACCTCTTCCGGTTAAAGAATTCTGTTGCCAACGTCGTCTTCCCTACTCCGTCAACACCCACAATCCCCACAAACTTGGCCTTTCCTTCATGTTGCTGCCGCTGTAATAATACTGCCTTTTCAGAATCTTCAAGGCTGGCATTTCCTTCGTGTTGCTGCAGCTGTAATAATACTGCCTTTTGGCTGGCTTTTCCTTCGTGTTGCGGCCGATGTAATACTACTGCCTTTTCAGAATCTTCAAGGCTGGCATTTCCTTCGTGTTGCTGCGGCTGTAATACTACTGCCTTTTGGCTGGCCTTTCCTTCGTGTTGCTGCCGCTGTAATAATAATGCCTTTTGAAAATCTTCAAGCTTTTTATCCAACCCAATTACATATTTGCCCACCTGAAATTGTGGTTTTGCAACCTCTTCCTCCGTCCGTTGCAATATCCTATCCACGAGCTCGCCTTCATCGCTGGTTATTCAAGGACAATTAATCCCAATATGAGTATTCAAAGCTTTGTTTATGACAATACATTAAACCTAATTATACGAACAATAACAGAGAAACTTCTTACCCTTCACATGCCTCCAGCTCCAAAGCATTTAACTGTGAAACATCAGACAGCGCTTGTTTCCAATCTGCAATTGTTTGTTGGCTGCAACTCCTTTTCTTTTCATGTCCTCTCAGGGCTTCATCATAGACTCCATTGTTGTCCACAAGGCACCCAAAACAACTCAGGATTTGGGTCGGGCCTGTCCTGATCCGTAGTCTGGGAGGCTTGACATCATAAAAAACTGGAACAATAGGAGCCTTCGACTTCAATATCAACAGGAGTTCATCGAGGCACCGTTCTGATTGGGCATATTTTGGAGAGATTATGGGTATATGAACAGAGGCTGTGGCAATGGCTTCTTCTATTCGAGAATCTAAGCGGTCTCCCGGCTGCACTTCTGGCTGGTCCAAAAAGGCTCTGAATCCGCGGTCAAGAAGACGACGGAAGAGATGACTGGCGAAGTTACTCGTAACGCCTGAAGCAGAACAGTTGATGAAAACATCAAAATGGGAATTGTAATTGGTGTTGGGAGATGCAGCGGCGGAGGCAGAGGTAGAAGCGGAAGCAGAAGCGGAAGTGCTTGGTAGATGAGCCATTGGGCAAGGAAACCAGAGAAATGATGGAAGAAACTGCAAAAGCAGCTGCAAGGCAGATTGCCACAAGGAAAATTTTAGGGCTTATTAGTAGTAGGTGCCCTAATTTTTCATGTTAAAAAAACTGCCATTCTTAAAAAATCACCCAAAATTTACCTTAATAAAAAGTATTTCTCTTTCTCATCACCGACACAATTTTTTTATACGGTGACTTTAAGCGGGCCCACCCGAAGGGGCCTCCGGGGTCCTGCCTACCTGACTACCGAATGAATGAAAGAAATTCTAGCATCCACTGGACTATTTTACGGGACAAAAAAAAAAGTGTATGAGAAAAACCTGACTGAAGAGTCAGGGTAGTCTTTAAGTGCTCCGTTATTATACCCACAGGACTACACCCATCTTTACGTTTTTATAAAAAATATATTTTTGTTAGTTTTGAATCACGATAATGTTTTTCTTGGTTCTTGCGCCTTTTAACCTGCAGTTAACTTCAAATCAATTTAAGTAAAACCTGAACTTATAGGGTTTTTCTGATTTTAAAAAACCATTTAAAATTAAATTATTAATTTTAGAAAACAATTTATAAAATTTTAATAAACAGTTTAACTAGATCAGTTTAAATAATTTAATTTTATTGTTTTCGACAATTATTTTATTTATTTGAATTATAAATGAAAGTTTAATTTTGTATTATTTTAAATTGTAATTCAATATTATTTTTTAATTAAATTTTAATAAATTATTTATTAATTATATAATTATTAAGATATTTGTAGTTTAAAATATATTAAAATTAAATTAATATTTGAAAAAAAAAAAAATTAAATATTATATTTAATGTATTTTTATATTTTTTTGATTTTTCTTTTTTAAGTTGGTACAAAAAAATCCATTAATAATAAAAAGTTTATAAAGTTTATATTGAGAGCATGATTATAAAAAATCAGGGAGTGTCAAACTTTAACTAAATATCTCACATCAGAATCACCAAAAACTGGATAATTCACTAAACTAAGCCATCATCATTGTTTTACAAAAAACATCATCTAAATCATAACAGATATGTTCCCTTCACTAAGTTTGGTTTGAAAATGTCAAAATATTGCGCTAGGGGTGCCATTAGATACACACACACAAAAAACCAAGAGAGTTGGCCTTCCGATTGCTGAGTTGATACCAAGTCCATTGGAGCCACTAGTACATTGTCAACGTTGAGACGAACCAAAACTGAATGCTACAAGGACAAACGTCTCCCTCATATGAAATGACCAACAGAGAAAGAAGAGCCCCGTTAGTTGGTGGGTCAATGTTGGGAGGTGGAGCTATGTTCACGGGTTGAACATCAATTACTCTAGGAGTATCGGCAAGGTCATCAAAATCAAAGTCTGAATCAAACATTACATGCTTTTCCACCCATTGTTTCCATATGAGTATATCATCCAAGCAATAATGAACACTTAGAAGGAATAGTTTAATGTCTTCATGACTTGCAAAAAGTTTATAATTGTCCACTTGTTTGTCATGGAGCACCAGGCAAAATAAGGTGTCCAACTGCTGATGGCCTACAACAAAGTGTAGAAAGTGCAATCTTCGTCGTCAAAATTTCCCAAGGTCGAGAATCCATTTGAAATGGTGATTACCCAATTATGAATCTGAAAAATAGGTTTTATCACTAAATTCCCGTGATTCAAGGTGTCGTATCACTTGTCTGATCTCTCGAGGAACCGAATCAAACAAGGTTGCTACCAAGTTCCAGCCAAAAAGACGTCTAGACTGGGAATTAGAACAACCACTAGCATCTCGACATCAACTTGCCATTATCTAACAAGGTGGAATAATGAGGCGGAAATGTACAAGATTTTCTCTTTGTTGACTGACCTTTAAACATACCCAAAGCTTTAGAAACAGGCTAATAGAGCAATACGTAACAGAGCTACAAACGAGGACTATATCATCCCCAACACCCACAAAGTACAATACTAAATAATAATTATAATAATTGAAAACCTTATAGGATACAAACCCAAGCACAATTAGAAATTCCACCAAGTATGAAGAGGAGTGAACAGTGTGGGAAATAGCTCTGGGAAACTTGAGAACCCATACCCTTTAACATCATAAACAAATTGAAACAACAAAGGTACCCACCCAATACCCTAATTGAGTTTCGTTACCTAGGGACCAAGTTTTTCTACCATAATGGAAAGAAGGAAATTGGTTGCCACTGTAACACCCTCCTCCCACATCTACCCAAGTAACCGACCAATCGGGGTAAACATGTGACGAAGAGTTAATATGATATGGTTCAACTCCCTATGTATTAGTTAAGGAAGTCGAACCGACAGAACATAGACAACCTGACCTTCTACACTTGTAACAGAACCCCCAAGAGCCATCCAACCCATCCAGGTGCCAATCCCTACGACAAAATGACATTTTGTTGCATTAAAGCCTCAGTGGCTCCCTTGACATGGGCATGCATGCGATTGGGACCCTCCAGCCACTCCCACAACAAGGCATGTCTGCGACTGAGGACTTTTCCAGGTAGTTTTGTGCCAGCGACTCCAAATTTTGTGCCACTTTTTTAGGGCTAGGACTTAGGCCATTATCCAAAACTCCATGAAGCTTCCAGAAATGGAAAATAACATTGAAACAATGATACAAATGCAAATACTTGAACAAGGACTTGATTGGACCCCTATTGGCCATGACAGGCATTTCATCGAACAAATCATGAACATGTAATCTACAAATCGTAACAATAGATCTAAACATAGGGATCTCATACTTATCTGAGAATCGTCAAGGAGGACCAATATCTCCTTCCAATAACTACACTTGTATCTATTAGGTCATTCATTCATTAAAATTTCATATACTAAACAAAACATGACGAGAGTCATAACTCAAGTCTATCCTAAACCATGCTCATAACCAGTAGAATAACATTGATAAAACAACCATCAAGATCACATAATAAGAAGTACATTTACCCATCAATTACAAGAGGAAACTTGAGCTCTTAGTGACATATGCAAAATGCAACCAAGTCTGGGACTTCCACGTACCACCTGACCATACATTGGTCTGAACCAAATATTTCTTTTTGTCAATCACCCTCGTGCCATATTTGAAGAATGAATGTGGGATCTCATAAAACAAATCAATCAGAACCAAACCAGGGCTTCTAGAGGCCAAAACGCCTCAATCCTCAACCAATGATTCCACCTCGCTATTGGACATCACTAGATCAGTCTCTACCCAAGTTGTCCAGGGCTCTAGAGTGTTTGTTCCAACCTGGCTTCCAGGACTAGTAACTCAACCCACAACTGTTGTTGGGCTCCAAAGTGTTTGTCCAACCAAGGCTCTAGGACTAGTAACTCAACCCCCCCAAGGGCTCCAGAGCGTTTGTCCAACCAAGGCTCTAGGACTAGTAACTCAACCCCCCAAGGGCTCCAGAGCGTTTGTCCAACCAAGGCTTTCAAGTCTAGTAACTCAACCCAAGCTATTATAGGGCTTCTAAAACATTTGTCCAACCAAGGCTTTGAGGACTAGTAACTCAACCCAAGCTATTACAAGGCTTCTAGAGTGTTTGTCAAACCAAGGCTCCAGGAACTAATAACTCAACTCACAACCATAAGGAACATGAGCACCAACCAGAAAAAAAAAGGTAGACCCACAACACCATGACTATCCAGGAAATGGAAAGGCTATGAAAAACCACTATCAATCTAGGAAATCCTCCATAAAAATGACAACTCACAACCAAGAAACCACATGCATGCCAAAACTGGCAAGGAAATCATACATGGAACTCGATACCTGCAAGAAAATTGTAGTTGTTGATCTTGATGTCCTTTTATGCTTTCATGCTTCTCATTTGCCTTCTTGCTCCAAATCCCAAGTATGCGGCACTCCTCCAAGAGTGCTGCAATAAAAATCTAAGTGTCCAAGAGTATGAGAGAGGGAATAGAATGAGATCTCCAAGCTAAAACTAAAAAAAGTCCATGAACTAATCCTCATAAACCTTTTTATCAATGTGGCCTCTATTTTCTTCATTTTCCATTATTGTCCTTCATTTTCCTCTTCACATGCAACCTGTGACATTTCCTCTCTTGATTTCCATTATTTTGATAAATAAAATGCTAATTAATGCCTCACGCCTTTCGAAATCCTTTGCCATTTCCTTTGCCAATTTCCATAGCCATAATTAACTGAAATGAACACCCACTAGAATGTTTTACCCACCATTAATCTTGGAATACGTGTCCCATGAACTTTGTCTTATATTTTTTTACATGAATTTTTAATCAGTGCTATTACAGAACCCTCCACCTTGGGGGAACACTATCCTCGGTGTTCAATGACACCTATAACCAACAAGACTGCTGAAAACCAAAACATACTTCCCATGGAGATTTATAACACAACGCGTTGCAGTGTTTACAATGAAAATCTGATGAAAATATGACAAACATACCATTTACTAGAGCTTTATAACACAACTCATTACGATATTTACAAAAACAACCAAATTTTCTCAACCAACAGATAACCATATTGTCTATGGACCTTTATAAATCCATCTTGATACAATATTTACAATAATATACACATATATATTTTCTCAACTAGTAAATAAAATGGTATAATTCCTGCATCAGTCGACAAGGGAATCCAAAGGCTCACATCTCCACCCTAAAAAGTAGTACCAGGATTCACCTCCTTCCTGGGAAGTCCAGAATCCACTGCCAAAGTCAAAGTCTGCATCCAATGTCCAACGCTACAATCTCATGCCACTTTTCCCCTTAGTGAACAGTTATCGGCTCATTGTTCCAAGACAAACTCCCAATATGCATCTGATTCCATCTGGCAATGCTAATGACCAAAACAAATCCATCCCCGACCTTCCATTCTCTACTACACAGTCCCTTGGGCAATCCAGTCACCCCCCTTTTGTATGGTCACAAACCTTCCAAGTTTCACGGGCATCCCCTACTCTGCTACTTAGTCCCTCCGGTGACCCCTCCCTTGGCAAGTTTTCCTCGCATCAGAAGGTCCAAAAACCAAGGCATATCCATGCCTCAAAACCATCATACTGGTCTTAGCATGCTCATGGAAATCAATGGGAAATATTAGGTACTAGTGTCCCACAATGGCCCTACTCTTGAAGTGCTTTACCAGTATACTATTTCCTATTCCAATGTTTTTCACTAACACTGCTAATTCTTGCAGTCGGTTTCAACCATCCCATACTGGGAATTGCATGCTTTCCTATACCAAGCGCATAGTTTCCATTAGATTGAAAATAAATTGAAATAAATTCACATCATACCTCATTAATGGCCCACCAATGAGGTACATATATAATTTTGTTCACTTCCTATCATAACAAGTCAAACTAGTTGTTTGATTAAATCGTCATGTATAAACATATCACATTCGGTTAGATAAAAAAGCAACCATCATAATTTAAAATCATGAGTTGCATGGAATCATCATAAACCATAATCATAGATCACATGTAACCATCATAAGTCAAAATTATAGATCACATGCATAATAAAACTGACTAAAATACCGATACTTATCCTTCATTGATCCTTACTTCTACCTTTGTCCTTTCTGTACACACACCAGATCAGTTGCTACACCCGGCAAGCACCCAATGCCTTTGCTTCTCTTCAATCATGTACACATACACACATTGTACATCCACACATGACGTACAATACCACACAGTACATACACCCCAACACAAAACTTGACACATACACCTACACCTCGTGTACAACACAACACATACACCTACATTCGGTGTACAACGTGATACATATACGTACAAAGAGTACAACACAACAAATACACATGTCACGATGCCATGCCTACATACTGCACATACATAGTATTGCATGCCCCCAACATAACATTTACGACATGCACACAATACCACATGTGCACCAGTACCATATGTACAACATGTACATAGCACCACCTGCACAACATCACATGTACATGACACCACCTACACAATGTGTACACAATGCCACATGTACACCGCAACACCTGTACAATGTGTACACAATATCACATGTACACAACACCACATTCATGACATGTACACGACACCACATGTACATAACACCACATGCACAACATGTACGCAACACCACTTGCACACAACACCACATGTACAACATGTACACATCACCACATGCACACAAAACCATATGTACATAGCACCACATTTACAACATGCACACAACATCATATGTACATAACACTGCATATACAACATGTACATAACACCATATGTACACAGCATTACATATCCAACATGCGTGCAACACCATATTCACACAACACCGCATATCCAACATGCGTACAGTACGATATGTACACAACACCGCATATCCAACATGTACATAGCACCATCTATACCCAACACTGCATATGCAATATACACACAAACACCATATATACAACAGGAACACAACGCCATAGGTACAATAATTGAATATACAATATGCACAACTTATACACAACAATAGCATTGCACATCCAAAACCACGCCATCTCTACCAAGCAACCTTTCTTCCAGTGTCTCTCTACCATCTATGCTTATCCTAGCATGACGTGGATCATGTTGTTTTCATTCTGCTAATGTATATCTCATGATTAACTGTCCAAAACATAGTCATAGTATAAACACATAATATCAACTCATATCCACATGATACTGAACTCATAAATTTGTTAAGTACTCTTCCCACTTGATACCAAGAATCTCTTCATGCCACTCACCTGCATAAGAAATCATTCCTCCATAAGAATGATCCCTGACAACCATGTGAGACTATGACATAGATACATACATACATATAATCATTAGCATAAAACAATCATGCTCCATGACGACCTTGTCAGACACAAAATACATACAAACATGTATACAAATATAAACATCTACATAATCATGATCACAACATAAATACCTGATAGCATAAGGTCAAGGTTAAGAGAAATCCCTTTATCCATGCACAACATGCACAACATTGAGAACAATAGTTCCCAACATAGCTAAGGCATCTAACGCCTCATATCCATTTACCTTACTTTTCCTATTACCTTTCTCATGATTGTCCTGCCACCGTTCATTTACCTCAATGGACTCAACCAATCCAACTAGCTATCATACTCTTGCCTTCAATTACCCTTATACATGCACCAGGCTTTATCCAAGTCTTACATTATGTGTCAGGTTCCATTCAACCCTTCTTGAGATTCATTAACTTTCGTCTTTCCCAAACCAAATCTCAAGGCTCCCAAAACATAAAAGGAAAGAACAAGAAACAAACAAGAAGAAATCCATGAAAATCAATAGCAATGCAACATCACAAACAAAGTGGCAAGGCCTTGCACCAGACATAAACAAAGCCGCAATCAAGCACAACCAAATCACAAATATCGAAAGAACAAAACTAGCAACAAACACCATGACTCCATCCCCATGGTTCCCAATGCTTCCAAAGGAAAGCTCAACCTTAGCCTTCTTTAGAATTTCATGGAAGTCTCTTTGCCATGTAATCCCCTGCATCATATTTCCATAAACATAGTGATTGTTGGTGCATAAATAAATATAACAATATACCAGTTACCTTACCTTGTTGTGCCAAGCACATTTCCTTGTAACTGAACACGTCCATGCCATCTCTCAAGGGACTCCAATTTCCTTGATGAATCTAGCCATAACTAGAAACTAGTTGTTATACCTGTCAAATACATGTTTAGGAATATAACACATATCCATATAATGTCAAATAAAATCAAGGTTAAGAATACTTCCTGTATTCGTGCAAGCACTCATTCATTTGGAATTGTGGTTCCCAAACATTGCCAAAGGAATTCTTACCCAATTATTTTCTTGTGCGTTGCTGCAGTCAAGTCATACTATGTACTATCACATCACCCATCTATTAGTTATATAAACACATCAACTATTACCTTGTCATGCTAATACCAAGCATGTTGCCCTGCAACTTCTCACACATGTAAATATCAAGACATCATATCTATTAACTAAAATAAGTCTCTACCAAGACTAATAGCCATGTCATAATCAATTAATAGTCAAAATCATAATACTACAACTATCACCTACTTATGCTCAATTACACATCAACTGTCTCAGCACATAATGTGTTAGTACAACCATCTTAAAACAAAATCATTAACGCAATACATGCTTGCCTACCTTCCAGAAGAGCTTGGTTGACTTAACCATAGCTTGTGAAAGCTGGTTAACAACATAGCATATATCGGGTCGTGTATTGACCAGATACATAAGCGACCCCACAACTGTCGATAAACAGTGGCATCCATACTCCGCTAAAGTAGCATCCTCCTTCCTCCAACCTCCAAGAAGAGGAGTATCAACAGGCTTGCAGCCATGCATGTTGAACTTCTCTAGTATCTCCCAGGCATACTTACCCTGAGAAACAAATAGTCCATCACTACGCTGCCAAATTTCCAATCCCAGGAAATAATGAAGGATGCCCAAGTCCTTCATCTCAAACTCTCGAGCAAGATCCTCCTTGCTGAAAGTATCAACAGCTCATCTCCCGTTAAAATAAAATCATCTACATAAAGTACAATGATAAGCAACTTACCCTCCACCACAATCTAGTATAGGTTAGGATCTGTCTCACTCTTGGGGAATCCAAGTCCGATGAAATAATTGTCTATCCATGTGTACCAAGCACGAGGTGCTTGTTTCAACCCATACAGTGCTCTCTTGAGCCTGCACACATGCGACTCGCTGCTGAAGATCTCAAAACCTTCGGGTTGCTCTATGTACACCTCCTCCTCAATGACTCCATTGAGGAACGCAGTCTTCACATCCATCTGATGAATGTGCGACCCCATCTGCACTAAGAGAGCAAGAATCGTCCGTATATAAGAATACCTTGCGACAGGTGCAAAGGTCTCCTCATAATCGATCCCCTCTATCTGTGAGAAGCCTCGGGCAACAAATCTTGCCTTGTACTTCTCCACACTCCGTCAGCTGCCTGCTTCACTTTGTAGATCCATCTCGAACCCACCACTGATTTCCCCTCTGGTCTTGGGACAATCTCCCATGCACTGTTTCTGATAATCGAATCATACTCTTCCACCATGGCATCTACCCATGTAGGATCCTTCACAGCTTCCTCGAAAGAGGATGGCTCCGTCACGACACATTTGCTCACAAGAGCCATGTATCCAGTGTACCAATCAGGTGACTGTCTCTGTCCACGTTGTGTTGTAGGTGGTCCTACAACCTTCTCTGCACCTTGAGCCAGTCGCTCAGCTTCTGTAATGTGCTTTCGCCCTCTGATGGTTGGCGCTGCATGAGTGGTCTCTTCCACTCCATGAACTTCATCTTGTGGTTGATCCACATCCTAAAGCTCATCCTTAGGAACTAAGAGCTCCTCATATGCATGCAAGTGTGGCTCCCTCTCAAGCAAACACTTCATGGCTTTCTCCTCCTGAAATTTGATATCCCGTCGCACAACAATCTTGCGACTGTCTGGCAAATACACACGATAGTTGTGGGGCGTATCAGTGTACCCCACAAATATCCCAACTTCTGTGGTCGGCTCCAGCTTCTTCTTGGCATCCTTCGTCACATGCATGTAAACAGGAGAACCAAAATCCTCAAATGGGAAATATCAGGCCTCTTTCCAGAATAAGCCTCCTCGGGTGTACTCATGCTAAGTATCTTGTGAGGACAACGGTTCTACACATATACTGTAGTATTGCATGCCTCCACCCACAAGTGAAGGGGTTGGCTCTGATCTTGCAACATCGCCCGTGCAACACCCACGATCATTCTGTTCTTCCGCTCAGCAACCCCGTTCTGCTGTGGGTTATGGGGAGCTATGAGCTCTCTTCGAATCCCTTCTGTGCTGCAGAAGTCCTTGAACTCACCAGAGATGAATTCACCACCATTGTCACTCCTAAGAGCCTTCACCTTCTTCCCTGATTCCTTCTCAACTGGTGCTTTGAACTCACAGAACTTTGAGTATGTCTCGCTCTTCTTCTGCATGAAGAAGATCCAGCACTTTCTAGAGAAATCATTAACAAAGATCACATAGTACCTGTGCTTTACTGTTGAAGCTACTGAGAAAGGTCCACACATGTCTGTGTGAATTGTCTCAAGGATCGTCATGGCGCAACTATCCTTCTTGTGAAAGGTGGCTTTCACAAACTTTCCCAAGGTACACCCCTTGCACTGATTTGACTACGCAAGAGTGCCTTTAGGAAGCCCAGTAGAACTCTATTGCAGTATCTTCAAGGCGCCATGGTGAAGGTGGCCCAATCTCCGGTGCCACAGCTCGCCATAATCGCATCTCACCACTCCTTCTGCCTTGCATGCCAATACTGAGCAGCCATCTACATGTAACTGATAAAGGTTCTTGACTCGAACCCCTATCTTCCGGCTTTCTCCAGTTGTCTTACTGCGTGGGAAATCCTTTCCCTCGCTGAAAACAACATCATATCCCTTGTCTTCTAACATCGCCACAGAGATAATATTCTTCTTGAATCCTGGAACATGCATCACTTCCTTCAATACGAAGGGTTTACCAGACTCCCTCTCAAAGGAAATGGTACCAATACCGGTCGCACTGTATCTACCATCATCGCCCATCTCAATGTGCACTCCAAGATCTTTCTCATCCAGATCATAAAACAAATCTCGATCTCCTGTCATGTGAAAAGATGCACCACTGTCCAAGAACCATACCGATCCCATCACACTTGATACCAAGCATGTGATCAGCGAAAAATCCAGCTCAAATTGCGAGGCTAAGGCCTCTCCCGCTGTAGATCCAACAACTTGCTTATTTTTCTTCTTCTGTGGACAATTTGTGGCATCTCCTTTCTCAGCTTTGATGTTTCTGAGTTTATCCTTGAGCGCCATTCCACCAACTCAAAACTCAACCGCTTCTGATCTAAAATTTGTGAGAACAAAGTATTTCTTGTACAAAGATTGACTGTATGGGAATTCACTAGATGTCTCACCTTCCAAAGGAAGGATGAATCCAGCGGCTACCTGGCCCGATTACAGACTCTACCTCAAGAAATAAAATGAAAACATTTTCTGAATAATAGATCTGATGATCAATCCTCGCTTTGATATCCTATAGAACTTTTTCTACAAATCAACCAACTCCGATACCATGTAGAAATTTTGAATAATATGACACTTATTCACAGAGATTATCCTGAGTATACACTATTTGCGGAATCATGCATAATACATAACCTCCTCTACGTTGATCATCAATTTACGGAATTAAAACATCAATCACATGCGCACATTGAAGCATCAATCACACATATCAACACAGTATGTACCCGAGGAAAGCATACAACTGAAAACCCCCAACTATCTGTATATTATATTGATTGAGAACATGTAACAATACATAGCACAATAATCCTCACAAGTACTCAGTACTATCTCCACCTGTTACACACAAACTAGCTCAGATCTGAATCAATCACAGGTTCAAATCTCCTCCGCTGCTTGCCTGCCTCCACTACGCAATCCTGCATGAGAATAGATGAGAATGGCTGAAACAAACTCGTCTTTCCCTTGTGTAACACTACGCAATCATCATTGGCAATCTCAATCCATGCATGTGCAAATCTCATGCACAACTATAGTCACAACTGACAACTGTCTTGCCCTTTCACTCACCTCTAACACTTGTCTCCACTGAACTGTCCATTCACTGAGTTAACTGATGTATTCTTTAGTTGATTTATGAGTTAATAATTAGTGAATTAATTAATAACTAATTCACACCACTCATCACTTAGTATATTGATCAGTTAGACTAAATACAACTAGTTCAACTAAGTCAAACTGAACACAACTCCATCAACTGCTCATCCAACTCCACAAGAACTCAATCACTGAAGTTCTAACTGAAGTCCTTCACGCAATAGCTCAAGTAACCCATAAGAACCATGTGTTTCCTTCTGGCATCTGCATGTGCCACATCCGTAGCTCGAACTGAAGTGCTCCAAGAGAATAAGATAATGTTTATAGTCCAAATATTATTAAGAGCTAATAATATTCGACTGTTATATTTTTAGCCTGACAGTCTAAAAATAGACTCCGCCCATATGTCTAAAAACAGAGGTCCATCTTTTTTTACTAGCTTGACCAATCATCCACAAATAGCATCCTGCAACTTATAGACCATGATCCATATGTCTAAAAATAGATATAGTCTAAAAATAGACTTTGCGCCAAAAATAGCTTGCGGGCCCACTTAGTGAAGGCGAATTCTTTTCACTAAGATCCATCATCTTGTTGCATTTTCAACACTCCCTCTCAACAAGATATGGATTATCAGCAACCCCTATCCTGTCTCGGTGGTACTCGAATTTTCTCCTGGTGAGTGCCTTCGTCAAGATATCAACATCCTGATCCACGATTGGAATATATGAAAGTAACATGATTCTCCGTTGCACACAATCTCTGATATGATGGTACCTGATGTCGATACTGTCCATTGAGCTCCCTACCCAATATATATCCGTGAAGCCACATAGCTTCACCTCATCCTCCTGTCTGTACCATAATCCATTTCCCGAGGTGCCTCTGAGATAACGCAACACATGCTTGCCTTCATGCATGTTGAACTTCTCCAGTATCTCTTGGGCATACTTACCCTGAGAAACAAATAGTCCATCACTGCGCTACCTCACTTTGGAGATCCATCTCGAACCCACCACTTGCTCCAACAACACTTGGAACAAAAACACTCCCAACTGACCACTCTATTGGGCTAGGAACATACTCCGATGCTGAAGCTCTACCTGCCGCTGACAAGTGCTCCCTCTCTGACATCTATGCTACTGCAACATCTCTATGCATCTCGCACCATTGCACACCTCTTTGTGCCACCTAGCACTGTGCAAAACACTTGTGCCTCTCGCATTGCTGTAGCTTGCTAGCTATGCGCTGTCCTGGGATTCCCTGCACTATTGCTCTCTGTGCCGCTCCATCTGCATCTATCTCTACCCAATAAGTTAGTTCCTGCTACTCCACATCGGGGCTCCCGTAGCAAGGTCTCATCCAAGAGGTTGGGTACCTCAAGGATCCTGCCCCTCCTCCTTGGGACAATCACCCTATATCACCCCACCTCCTACCTGGAGGTATGGCTGCATGTGATCCCTCTGCCCACCTGGCTCGATGTTTCTCCCTACTGGAGGTCTCTGCATGAGTGGTCTTTTCCACTCCATGAACTTCATCTTGTGGATGATCCATGTCCTGAAGCTCATCCTTAGGAACAAATAGCTCCTCATTTGCATGCAAGTGTGGCTCCCTCTCAAGCGAACACTTCATGGCTTTCTCTTGCTTCTTGCCTTTTGCACCAGAATGAGAAGCTTTCTTGTTCTTCCCCTTCTTTGCTTTGGCAGCCAAAGTGAAATTTTCTTCATCAGATTCCTTTGATGAAGATTCGTCCCTGGTTTTCTGCCTGATCTCCTCTTGCACAAGATCCGACCAAAGTCTCTCCCATCCTGGCAATTTCTCCCGACCATTGACAGAGTCCTGATAGAATGCCAACTCTTCGGAAGACCAAGTAGAGCCAATCTCACCAGTTCCTCATCATGGACAGTCACCCCCACACTTCCCAGCTCATCCCGGCATTGGGTGAACTTCGTGAGATACTCGGGCATACTGTCTCCATTCTCACACTTAATGTTTCTGAGTTTATCCTTGAGTGCCATTCCACTAGCTCAAAACTCAACCGCTTCTGATCTAAAATTCGTGAGAACAAAGTATTTCTTGTACATAGATCAACTGTATGGGCATTCACCGGATATCTCACCTTCCAAAGAAAGATGAATCCAGAGGCTACCTGGCCTGATTACAGACTCTGCCTGAAGAAATAAAATGTAAACACTTTCTAAATAATAGATCCGATGATCAATCCTCGCTTTGATATCCTGTAGAAATCTCTTCTACAAATCAACCAGCTCCGATACCATGTAGAAATTTTATGAATAATATGACACTTATTCAACCGAGATTATCCTGATTATACACTATTGCGGAATGCATGCATAATACATAATCTCATCTACATTTAATCATCAATATTGCTGAAGCAGAAACAATTGCATGCGAATATAGAAGCATCAATCACACATATCAACACAGTATTTCACTGGGGAAAGCATCTCGCTAAAAACCCCAAACTATCTGTATATTATATTGATTGAGAGCATGTAACAATACATAGTACAATACTCCTCACAAGTACTTAGTACTATCTCCACCTGTTACACACAAACTAGCTCAGATCTGAATCAATCAC
>APFE031403777.1:1190-16128 GCA_000404065.3 Pinus taeda
TTTCAAAGGATATCTTCATTTGTTGTTTTTGAAATGATATCACTTTGATTATTGAGAAATGACTCCACCAAACTGAATTAGCAATTTCAAAGTACTCATATGTATATCTAATACATTTTTTAATTTCTTCTAGGCAATCAGAATAATTTATATCTCTATTTTGTTTGTGTGCATTATGAACTTCACCAACTGATTGTAATAACAATATTTTTGATGCAAATATTAGATGATCTAGAATGAACTTCAAAAATTGCAAACCTGACGACGGTGCCCATTCTGTAGTAGTTGAATACTTCTTGCCCCATATTAGTGTTTTCCCATCAATTTTTTTGATACGAAATTGATGTTGGAAGCTAATGTCATTAAGTTGTTCAATGCATTTCCCCTCACCATATGATCACATAATAAACCTTCACATGTCAACAATTTCTTCCAACACATCAAAAGTCGGCTCTAGCATGTATGATTTCTTAATACATTCAATTAATGATGGCAATCTCTCAACCTCCTTCCTCCTCAATGTGACTGAAAAACGACTGAACATCTGATCAATATGATCATGAGTGTGACCAACAAGAAGGAAACCAACCTTTACCTTCTAAAAATTTCTCAATTCAATAAGCATGTTTAGATATCCAAAAACAACCTGATTTTTGTTTTCATGGCAAGTGTTGTCCAATTGTAGATACAAAACTTCAGGAAGATTACTAGACCAATGAGAAAGCACATCATGAATTATGGTTATGGTTACATTTGCATCATTATGAATATTTGGAGCTGTGAAGTACACCTTTGGCAACATTTTCCCATTGAAGACCATACAACCGACCAAGTGATACTGAATAAAGTTTTCCTCCTGTAAATTTTTGGGTGTGCGAACAAAATCTGGTAAAAGTGTTTTCTTCTAGTCCATACCATCAATTATCAAACCCAAATATTTATTCAAATTATCATAACACTTCTTTCGATGCTTGTACAACTTTTTCCTTTCATTTTTTTGTTGTTCCCGATGCTCCTGAAGTTCTCTGACAATTGAATCTACACAACATAAAAGAAAGCCATTAAGAAATATGTTTTCATACTTGATGAATATACAATTTTAAAAGTTAAAGTTATGAATGCCTACCTCTTTCTGACCCTTCACATTTGTCGCCTTTTTATTTAAGAGAAGCACATGTACTGCAAATCCCCATCCTTGTCTTCTTAGGAATACAAACATTGTTGAATTCTTTCTTCCATACCTTCACAAAATATTGATATGTAATAAACCAGCCATGTCCCTCAGCACCTTCTGCATATTCTTTGTATAAATTGTAGATTTCTCGTCTTGAAAAATTATCTGGAATATGTATTGTCTCTCTATTTGGCATACACTCTCCATGCTTTGAAAAGAAATCTTTTATCCATGACATTTTAGTATTTGATAATGGCGCAAACTGTCTTTTATGATGTACTTCAGAAGAAAATGTGGGATCCTTTTCCAAATTTTCTTGAATTCTCGAGAGGCAAAAATTCCCAATTGAATGAAACATTTTGAAAGCTTTTCTATAGATAAATAAAGTCCTAATATGATAATCATAACCTGACAATGTAGATTGCATGCACCCAACTAAATATGAATTTTGCATGCTTTTATTAATTGACAAATATCTCTTCTTGCTCTCTAATGCAGATTTGAAATCCATATTTTTCAAGCAATCTTTTTGGCAACATTCACTTGAAATGAATGCGCTGATAGAACTTCTTCTCGTCAGATATTCTGCTCTACCCCTTGTATAACTAGAACATCTTGTATTGATACGAAAAGGTCTGCTCCTACTCCTCGATACAATATTTCTTGGCAACATATCCATCATTGGATCGTCATTTGTATAAGGATTTTCATCATCATTAAGAGGAATGTTATCCACACTATGATCAACTATGCTTTTCAAATACTGACCTGGAGGATATTCTTCATCTTACCCTTCTTCAGTGCTACTGTCATAGTCCTTAGAATTCGGACTCAATGGAAAATTTGACTCGATGTTTATTGGATATTCTTCCTCATGTGCATTTTCAGTGCTACTCTCACAATCCATAGAATTAGGACTAAGTGCATCATCCTGTCCTTCATCACTGCTACTTTTATACTCATTAGAATTAGGACTAAGTGTATCATCCTGTCCTTCATCACTGCTACTCTCATAGTCCTTAAAATTAGGACTAAGAGGACATTGTGACACTCCATCTTTTGAAATTCATCATCACACTCTTCATCACTGTTGCTCTCATAGTCCTTAGAATTAGGACTAATTGGACACCATGACACTCCATTCTTTTGAAATTCATCATCCTGGTCTTCATCACTGCTACTGTCATAGTCCTTAGAATTAGGACTAACTGGACACCGTGGCACTCCATACTTTTGAAATTCATAATCCTTCTCTTCATCAAAGCTGCTCTCATAGTTGTTAGAATTATGACTAACTGGACACCGTGACACTCCATACTTTTGAAATTCATCATCATGCACTTCATCAATGCTGCTCTCATAGTCCTTAGAATTAAGACTAAGTGGACACTTTGACACTCCATTCTTTTCAAATTCATTATCATGCTCTTCCTCACTACTGCTCTCATAGTCCTTAGAATTAGGACTAAGTGGACACCGTGACAATCCATTCTTTTGAAATTCGTCATCATGCTCTTCAACACTATTGCTCTCATAGTCCTTAGAATTAGGACTAAGTGGACACCGTGACACTCCATTCTTTTGAACTTCACCATCATGCTCTTCATCAATGCTACTTTCATAGTCCTTAGAATTAGGACTATGTGGACACGGTGAGACTCCATTCTTTTGAAATTTTTCATCAAGCTCATCATCGCTACTGCTTTCATAGTCCTTCGAATTTGGACTAACTGGAATCTGCGACTCTTTATTTATTTGAAATTCTCCATCCCCTCTTTCATCAGTGCTGCTCTCATAGTCCTTAGGATCAGAACTAAGTGGAAGAATTGACTTTTTATTCATAGTGGAAGAATTTCCGCTATATTCATCCATGTGAATAAAGTTGTTACGCGATGAAGATGTTGATGCTGTATATGTAAGGGCCCTACCCTAGGGTCTGTTAATAGATCTAATTTATTCTAAATTAAATGCGATAAGAGGCTTTAACTTACCTACTTATATGGATTTTAAACAAATAAAATCGTAACATTTTCATTATAATCAACATAAATTAAGGTGAATATTTCATTCTACTTAACTTTACAAGAGGTGTCTATGGAAGAATACCTGTACCGGTCACTGACGGATATGTCTTTGTCCTGCTGCTCCTGCTGAATGCTCCTCCTTACGAACCCAACCAGATTTACCTCCCAGCCAACTAGGAAATAATCCCTAGCCCAGGAAACCTCCACAGGTTCCCTAGCCCTCCGAGCCCAAGTCCAACCAGATGTACTGTGTGTGTCCAAATGAAAGATCCAGACCAAGATAACAATACTTTCCTCCTCTCAACAACCCCAGAAACCTCCACAGGTTTCTAAGGTCTCCAAAACACAACAAGTCCAAACAATCACAACCAACCCCACATTCATAAGCAAGACCCCAAAAGACATCCCCTTTCTCCCTTCCCCCTTCTCTTTTTATACCCTCCTTCCCTTCTCCATCTCAACCACCCCTCATTAATGTGATTAACTTCCCATCCATCATTACAGTTGACTTCTCTTCTCCCAAGTAAGCTAGGAGTACATTTGGAAATGTGACATGAATATAAAATTGAGAATTTAATGGGAAATGACTATGTCTTCTCCCAAGTAAATGTGAGGGTACATTGGGGAATGTGAGATGTAATTACATGGAGAGGACCACATGTCTCTCCTTAGTAAAATGGAGGGTACAATTGGGGAATGTAAAGAATATATAAATTGATAATAAGATGGAGAGGATAGTCTTTCTCCACATAAATGTGAGGGTAACATTGGGAAAGTAAATGTAAAATTACATGGAAGACCATGTTTTCCTTAGTAATGTGAGGGTACATTGGGGAATGTAAAATGAATATATATATATATTGATAATAAGATGGAGAGGACTATGTCTTCTCTCAAGTAAATGTGAGGGTACATTGGGGAATGTAAAATGTAATTACATGGAGAGGACCATGTCTTCTCCTTAGTAAATGTGAGGGTACATTGGGGAATGTGAGATGTAATTACATATATTTTGAAATAATGGAAGGAGACCATATCCTACCTAATATTCAATTTGAGAAGGTAAGTGGGGAATTTGAATAATGGAAATCATGGATTTTATATTAGACCAATATTTCTCAATATTTTCAGATAATGTATACATTAACAAAATTTGTAGGATAAGATTTAAGTGGGGCATTACATACACCCCTCCTTCAGAAAACTTCGTCCCGAAGTTAGAATGAAAATATGCAAGGAGTTTGAAAGCATAGCAACTGGAGAGAGTTATAGCAATAAAAATTGGATAAGTCCGACAATGACATTTCTTCCCATCAAGAGTCCCAACCGATCTATATCCTCCTATCCACCCTGACCTACTTCCGTTCCCACCCTATCCGCCCTCTGCTGCTTTATTAGTGGCAATGGCCATACTAACCACTGATAAAAACGACATGGTGGGAGTGTCGAATTCATCGACCTAACTTCCCCAGCAGGCAACTGGCAATCGTCATCACACGTCTAGGGGAGCGTGTCCACCACTGCCCTCCCACGATTCCAGGTTTCAGAGGATACACGGTGGGAAATGCCTCCACCCCTCTTGCAGAACTAGGGTCAATACCCTAATACAGACCACACTACAGAGCTGGTTGGACTTGTCATCGAATAATCCAGTTAGGTCGTCTTGCCACCTGTCATTTGCATTTTTCTCTTGTCATAAGAGTGCATATCAAGTAGATACCAGATGAAGTAAAATAATGTACATTATACCTTCCTCATGAGATGTCTCGTCCTTCCCTCTTGGCTATCACATAGTTCTTTTTCCCCTATGGGTTAGTTCTCATTCATGCATTTATATAACAACAAGACATATAATCATCACATTACAAAGTCTAGTATCCATGTGTCAATCTAGGAATTCTCGCTAAGTCATTCATTTAAATAAATCATATCCACTTGAGCTATATATGAACCAAAATAATTTTGATAAGTTACGCACTAGATAGTCCATCACTAAGTGAGTCATACATGTAGTCCATACATCAACCATTTCTATCATTAATATCAAATCTATCAACTGATTCATATAAGTAGTTTTATGTGTCAACCAAATGCATCAATATTACATATGTTCATAAATAAAAACATGGAATAGGATCTAACATAGGTAGCTATCTAAGTCAAAATAGGCATCACAGATGCTCAAAAAGTGAGGGGTAGTCACGACGCATAGTCTCTGCATCCTCCCAGGTAGTAGATCCTGGGCTATACTTGTCCCACTGGACCTTAACTTGGTCCACCGTGTGACGTCTGAGCTGTCTAACCCTACGGTCCAATATGCGTAATGGTTCTACCATTACGGTTCCCATGTCCGAGACCTGCAAGTCGTGCCAATCCAGTTTGTGAGATTCATCAGAAACATAATGTCGTAAAACAGATACATGAAAAACATCATGAGTTTTATGCAAATGGGGTGGTTGTACAAGACAATAGGCTACTGGTCCAATCTTCTCTTTGATCCTAAAAGGTCCTATGAACCGAGGTGACAATTTCGTGCCCTTCCCAAACCGGATGGTGCTTTTGTTGGGCCGGATACGAATAAAAACTTTGTCCCCTACTTCATAACTGCGATCAATCCTATGTGAATCAACATAACTCTTCTGTCTATCCTGTGCTTCCTTTAACCTTTGCTGAACCTGCTTTACCTGTTCCTCCATTTCTTGAACTAATTCCAGGCCAACTATCACTCGGTCCTCCAACTTTTTCCAACTCAACAACGTCCTGCAAGGTCTTCCATATAGAGCTTGATAAGGAGGCATCCTGATTGAACTGTGATAACTGTTATTATAGGCAAAATATACCAATGGTAAGTACCTTTCCCACTGAGATTGATTATCCATGACGTACATCCTAAGCATGTCCTCCAGAACCTGATTTACTCTTTCAGTCTGCACATCTGTTTCTGGATGATATGCAGTGCTTAGGTTTAACTGAGTTCCCAGTGCTGACTGCAAACTTGTCCAAAACCTAGATGTAAATCGGGAGTCCCTATCAGAAATGATCTTTGTGGGCAATCCGTGCAGTCGGATAACTTCATTGACAAACACTCGCGCCACATCTGTAACATCGTAAGTGTCCCTTACTGGGATGAAATGGGCACTTTTGGTCAATTTATCAACTATAACCAATATAGTGTTGTGCCTCTGGGAAGTGAGTGGTAAACCCACCACAAAATCCATGGAAATTACTTCCCATTTAGATGTAGGGATGTCATGAGGTTGTAGGAGTCTTGTTGGATGGCGATGATCAGCCTTCACTCGCTGACATTCAAGACATTTGGCGACAAACTAGACTATGTCATGCTTCATGCCTGCCCAAAAGAAGAGTTTCCTCGCATCTGCGTACATCTTCTTTACCCCAGGATGTGCACAATAGAGTGCTCTATGAGACTCTCCGAGGATGGTTTCTCTTATACCCCCTTCCTTAGGTACGTACATTCTCCCTTGGAATCTCAATAGCCCATCTGGTTCAAGGACATATCCTTCAAACTTTGGTTCTATCTATTTCCCATTTTGGATAGCTAAGATGACTTTTAAATACCAACTATCTTCATAGAGTTTCTCCAATATCCGCTCCCTTAAATTTACCTTTAAGGCTACTAGGGAGAAAGTTCGTGGCCTCCTGCTTAGTGCATCCGCCACTACATTCTCCTTTCCCTTGATGTATGAGATTTCAAAATCATACTCACTCATGAATTCACTCCATTGCCTTTGTCTGGCATTCAAATCCCTTTGAGTGAAGAGATGCTTTAGGCTTTGATGATCTGTTCTTAACTCAAATCTTCTCCCAATGAGGTAGTGTCTCCATAGCTTCAAGGCTAACATTACTGCTGCCAATTCTAAGTCATGGGTAGCATATAACTCTTCATGCTTCTTCAATTTCCTAGAAGCGTAAGCTATTACCCCGCCTTCTTGCATCAATACTGCACCCAATCCTTGTGCCAAAGCATCAGTGCAGACAGTGAAGTCTTTTCTCATGTCTGGTACTTGAAGGATCGGTGCACTAGTTAGTAACCTCTTCAGCTCTGTGAATGCAGTGCCACATTCATTTGTCCATTCATACCTAACCCCCTTTCGTTGTAATGTGGTGATGGGTTTTGCAATCCTTGAAAACCCTTCCACAAACCTGCGATAATACCCAGCTAGCCCCATAAAACTACGTACCTCATGGGCATTTTTTGGTACTAGCCAATCCATTATGGCCTTCACCTTTTCCGGGTCAACTGAAATCCCTTCTCCTGAAATGATGTGCCCAAGGTAATGGACTTTCTTCTGAAAGAAGGAACACTTTGACAATTTCCCATACAATTGATTTTCCCTTAAACAAGTCAATACTACCCTTAGGTGTTTTTCATGCTCCTTTTCATTCTTGGAATATATAAGAATGTCATCAAGGAAGACTTGCAAGAATTGGTCCAAATACTTTCTGAACACACCATTCATGAGGCTCATTAATACTGCTAGTGCATTGGTTAAACCAAATGGAACAACTACGAACTCATAGTGCCCAAACCGAGTTCGAAATGCAGTTTTTGAGATGTCTTCCTCCTTTATCCTCAATTGGTGGTATCCAGATCGTAGATCGATTTTTGAGAAGACCGCTGCCCCCTTCATTTGATCAAATAAGTCATCTATTCGAGGTATTGGGTACCTATTCTTTATCGTGGCTCTGTTTTAAGTCTCTATAATCTATGCATAGCCGCAAGGAACCATCCTTCTTCTTGACAAAAATTACTGGTGCACCCCAAGGGGAAATACTAGGTTTGATCAATCCCAAGTCTAAGAGCTCCTTTAACTGCATCTGTAACTCACAAAGCTCTGGAGTTGTCATCCTATAGGGTGTCTTAGATATTGGTTCTACACCTGGTTTCAGATCAATGGTGAAATCAATCTCTCTTATAGGAGGTAATCCAGGCGATTCCTCTGGAAAAACATCCTTGAATTCTGCCAAAACTAGATGTTGATCCAGGGAAGGTCCCTTTTGGTCACTTACAGTCTTGACCAAATACAATTTGCAACCTTGTCTGAGACAAAATTTTACCTTCATCATGGATATGAATTTTAGGGACACTCCCCTCTTGATCCCACAAATCTCAATTGGCCTACCTTCATCATCTAAATAGATCACCTTCTTCTTGAAACAGTCTACTAAAGCTCGATGAGCTTCTAGCAAGCCCATTCCAACAATTACATCATACGTTCCCAATTCTGTGACGTATGCCTTCAACTTAGTCATATACACCCCGAGGTTTACCTGACATTGGTCAACACTAGGCCCTACTGCTTTTTTATTCCAGAAGCCATCTCAACTTGTTTAAAGTCATCGTGCTCATAGGCTACCAACCCACATTTTTCTAATGCAACTGGTGAAATGAAACTATCTGTAGCACCAGAGTCAAACAAGATTTTAACTTTTACTTTGTTTATCATACCTAAGGTTTCCACTACGACAGACTGGTGTTCAACTTGCTGATTGTCAACTGCTGCATAGATTCAATGGTGGCTACCTACTCTCCCCATTGGTTCTTTTCCCTCTCTTTTGTTGTTACTGGTTCGAAACTCAGGGCAGTCTCGCTGGTAATGAGGTCCTCCGCATCCCCAACAAGTGATGCGTGGTGGACCTTGAACCGAATGTTGTGGAGTTCTTTGGAAAGAGTTTCTTCCCCTGGAACCCCTGCCCCCACTCACTGTTCCTCGCCTATGACTTTGATTTGTACGCGCCCTTGAAGCTCTGGGTGAAGCTGCAGTAGAAACCATTGAAATCCCTACTGTCGGTGTTCTAGGTATAACCCTGTTTCCATATGGTGGAGGCCTTTGACTTCCTCCCCTTGGGAAGGTATGAGGGGCCTTCCCCATAAACCCTGTTTGACGTGGAAAGATGGCTCTGCCTTCACCCTTTAAGTCTAGGTGTTCTCCGACATAACGAACCTGTTCTACAACTTCTGCAACTGAGGATGGTTTCCACATCCGCACCATTGCCCTAATCTTAGGTCTCAATCCATACATAAAACGATCTGCTTGGTGCTGGTCAGTATCCATGTATGAGACATACTTGACCAATTCCATAAATCGAATTTCATATTCTTCTACAATACGACCTCCCTGTATTAGGGCATGGAAGGCTCCTACCTGCTGTTCTTCATAATACGCTGGCAGGTACTTCTTCCTGAACCTCTCCTCAAATAATTCCCAAGTAACTGTGTCTGGAGTGAGGTGTAGTTGACGCTCCAAGTTACCCCACCAATTCAGAGCACTATCTCTGAGTTGGAATGTTGCTATTTTGGCTTTGGAATTGGAATTGTAATCCCTTAGTGCAAAACACCTTCCCATCCCCTCTAACCAGGCTTCTGCACGCTCACTGGCACGACCTCCTGCAAACTCTGGGAGCTTAATCTTCTGGAGCTCCCTAGTAATGTCCTCAACTGGAGGTCTTCTATCATAGTCTCTAGATCCCTGAGGGTTCCCTAACCCTGATGAAGGGTGTTCCCCTTCCATTTCATTTGTTTGGCGCCCTCTTAAGGTTTCATTAATTGCTTCCAGGGAACGTAGGATGAGAGTCAATTCTGGTGAAGGTAATGGATTATTTGAAGGAGGTCCTTGTGAAGACTCTCCAGGCCCTTGATTTCTTCGCATCCTCACCATTTTGTTTTGCTCAAAACCTGTACGATATCTAAGACTTATTAGCACTATTCCTAACATTTTCTACCACACTTTAGATAGTCCATAGAGAAACCAAGCAATAGATCAATTCAAGTTATGCCAAGTTTTGATGCCCTAACAACTGACATGACCAAGTTTTTTTTTTGAGAGACCAGGGTTTGATGTCCTAACTACTAGCATGATCAGGTTTATTTTGAGAAACAAAGGTTTGCTGTTATAGCTAATAACATATTATTATATGTTTGTGTGCAATAACAAATTTTTATCTATTGATATATTTGATATCATCAAATTGTGATTTTTTTGTTTTTTGTTTTTTTTTTTTGAAATTTCATGAACCATTTTTTTTTCTTTTTTAACAAAGATTAATGATAATCGGCATCATTGTATGATTATGTAAAAGTCCCATTTAATTTATGTTAAATTATGAATTCGCATTTGAATACATTTGAACATTATCCACTATATGGTCAATAAAATTAGAAATGTCTTTCACACAAAATGTGTACAGTTAAATCACATTTCATATAATGCAAATCAATCTCAAACGCAGCTTATCATGGACTACTCCCAGGAGAATTAAAAAGATTAAATAGGTAAACTATCATGTAGATACGTTATCAAGGATGAATAACCGCAAAACAGTTTCACACAGACCACTCTTAAGGAGGCTAAAGAAGGTTAAAATGTAGGCTATGTTGTAGATATTATCCTGAAGACCAACAAGGCCTGCCAATACGATGCCCTAATGAGAACATATCTACCCAAATTTAAAATTCAAGATGACCAGTGAAAAGTGAAATGGGAGTTCTCTTATTCCCCAAACAGGATCAATGGGACATCATTGAAAACAGTGTAAACAAGATTTATACAGATCTATATACCTATATATAATATATTATTTGTTCCATGATGGAATTTCTTATATACTAGATATTCCGAGTATTCTACTCAGTATACATACTTTGTTCATTACATAAGTAGAGGCTGTTATAGTTTTGTAACCATTTTCTTAAAATTGTAACACTAAAATCACAAAAGAGGAAAAATATAGCATCTACTTGGATCCTGAAAGGATCTTTTTGCTGAATTATTCTACGTAGGATTTCTATCTAAAGCCATCAACCAAGTGATAGCATAAATTTTGAGCCAAATTTCTTGATTATAAATTTGATTCAAAATTCTTCTTGTGGGATGTATATCTAAGTCATTTTACTCTAAATCCCGTGTCTTTTTCTTGTCGAAATTGACCAGCAAAAGCAGAAAACCAAATCAGTTACCTGGAAACACAGTCAATATACTCTCCTTGATATAAATTTAGCAAAACCGTACTTTGTTCTAGAGCAAGTCGTGCTCAAAGAGAAGGTCAAATATAGAAGTGTCCATTCTCCTTAACATAATCAACTAATTTGGCTCTACTTTGCTCTACACGTCTAATAATTATTTGTGCTAATGATTCAGACCAATTATTGGATCAATGTCTGGTTTTTACTATTAACCCTCCATGATAAAAAAAAACAGATATCAAGTTATTTCCTCTAATAACATTCATTCATTGGAACCATATTTGAGAATGATATGCTGAGATTGGTTTGCATAACATTTTGAAGTTGAAATAGAATTCCATAGCATCACATTTCCTTCACATAATGTCCTAACAACTGAGCCCCCAGAACCTTACTCTTTTCTTGGAAACACTTCATCTCATGCCAACAGTGACAACCTATATTCTAAGAAGTTCAATTACACAAGAAACTCCTCATCACATTTTGTAAAGCTGTTAAAGCACCCTGTGGAGCTGCCACAATAGAACATCAATGACTTGGAAAATAATGCCAAAACTGATCTTATCATTTTTATTCTGAATAAAAAGCCTCCTTCAGTTGTCTTAAGAATATGTACATAAACTGCATCTTATACAAAAAAGAGCAGGCCATGCATGCAGCCTCCACAAGCATCGTTAGAAATCAAAATTAGGTTGACTATCTACCAAAATGCTCAAAGGTCTAAACCAATGTTGCAAAATATTGGCATGCTTTTCTGGTTATTTTTATGCACATGTATCCACCCTCCATCATTTTCAATATTGACTTATGAACTACTCTGAACTTGGTTTTCCTGTGGATCAGGAGTCATCATGTGGTGGGCTAAGACAATAAAGGGTATTCATGGATTTTGAGGTTTGGACTTTGTCAATGGAATCAAGTGTTTGGCATGTTGATATACCTGAGTAGTTGATTAATCATCATGTCACTCATCTCAATAAGGACAAACTCAGTCAAATCTTTTGGCAGAGTAACATGAAGCTAGACCCTCTTCTGTGTTATAGGGTTAAAAAAAAAAAAAAGCATGCATGTTCACGACAAATGAAGCCCACAATTTGTGTAGAAAACTTTAGAATTGCATGGGGAGGCCGGGGCATTTAACCCACACAAAATAAGAAATCTATGCCTTCTGGTTTGTCGAAAGGCCCTCATATCACCAAGAAAAGGAAACTAATGTATTCTTTCACTCCCAAGGTCCACGAGTAGTAACCTCATAAACAAAGACTTCCTCGGTAAATTGAAAGAGGAAGAAGCCTGTAAATGCGCTCTTGTTATGGGTGCAACACCATATATAATAATATATATATAGATATGAGCTTGTAGATCTCTTTTACCCAATGCCTAATAACAGTTTTGGGTTGGCCTCTACCCACAAAATATCCCAAATTTTTTTTGTTCCTTAAATGGAATTATGGAACACATGCCTTTTTCCTATTTAGTGGTAATGATATCATTGGGAGGTTCTTCAGAATCAAGATTATGTTGTGGTAGACCTTTCCTTGAACTTCCTCGGTGCTTTGAGCTGCATAATTTCTATTCTCAGGGTTGTAATGAATCTTCTACCAGGCAGAGCGGATTGTATTTATGATTCCATAAGGCCTTGTGTAGAAGCCAATGGGCCAGTCTGGCCAGCTAAGGCTTAATGAATATGGGCAAGACAGTGAGAGAATGTGACAGAGATACATTATTCAAATTAAAGAGAAACGTAAACACTTTAGAGTTTCTCATTTGCAATCTCCCTGCAACAGTTAGCCATGGATAATACCAATTTTGAAGATGTGTCAAAGCCTAGATTTTGAAGGTAATAAATCCGCTATTGAATATGGAGAAAAAAAAAACAACCAGCAACCCAAAAGAGACAGTTTCTAGCACTCATATGGAGATTTGTAGGCTCAAGTTGAAGATGAAGCAATAACTTTTATGAGGAGTGGGCGGATTTGGAAAAGGGTGAACTTTCACCTGCAATCACCATCATGGACACTGGCAAGACATATCCAAGCAAACTGTAACAATTTCCAGTGTGCCAACAGCTATCATCTCAGCCCAAAAGACATCAGGGGGCCCAGATTTATTGTCTATATCATAGTTGAATATAGATGAGACATCTTTTGTTGCTTCCCCTGAATCTAAAGGTGACAAAGAAGCAGCAAGATAAGAAAATCTTGTTTCCAGCACACTGTCTGGGGATGATGAAATCAATATGTGAAAAGATATTCCTTGCCCTGTATTTAAAAACAATGAAGCAGCTTTCAATGAAAACATTTCCAGCCTTCCATTCGAAAGTAATGAAACCAGCATTGGAAAGGAAGTTTGCAGTCTTCCCATTGAGAAAGATTGCCAAGTTCTCGAAAAGGGACTTCTTGCAGTTTAGGTTGGCATTATGGATATAACTGTGAATTTTTTTTTGCACAACTAGATACTGTTTATAACCCTCGCACTAACCAAATCAAATCTGGTAGCAGTGGTAATCAAACTATTATTAAAGAAGGTGGTCGATTGGATTTCAACATATACATCTACAGGACCTGTCGAAGGAGGAGTTTACTACGGAGATTGTTGTCAAGGCAGGAGTTTGCATGTGCAATATGTGAAGAGATGGACATTTGTGTTTCTGTGGCTTTGCTTTCTGTCCGAGGACTTGGCAGAATAGATTGTTGTTGCAGCAGGATTCTACAGAGGATATTGTTGTAGCGAGTAATTGCAGTGGAAGCAGGAAATTGTTGTCTGAAAGAGGAATTTGAGGATTCTGATATTTAAATATCAATTGGGTTTCAAAGCGTTAGAAACCCACAGGTTGAGAAGAAAAAAAAACATAAAAGCAATATATATGCATGCGGTGAATGCTAGCATTCTATAGGCAGTGGGGGTGCAAGCAGCTGCCCCGGTTTCAAATCCTCAGACGGACAAACGTTAGCTAAGTAGAGTGTCGCCAAACATACATTCAATCTGAGAATGATTTCTGGGGACCTTTGCAAAGATATTACAGAAAGGGTATTCTATAATGAGGGCAGTAAGAGGGCATTCATCATCAGGCATAGCAACTGTGTGTGGTATTTGCTGCGTGCCTTGCCCTGTTGCTGAGTGATGGGGTGAATGGACAGCTAAGTTCCGACTGGGTGTTCGAGCTGAGCTCCTCTAGGGATGGATGGTTTGATCTTGGGATCGAATCCTCCTCTGCAACCAAAATGTGCGATGAAGAAAGCTGGGGAGAGTGTGGTGCTACTGTTGATGAGGAAAATGAAAATGTAGGCCATGGGAGGCCTATGAAGCGAATCCGATATTACATCAGTTATGGGGCCTTAGCCGCGAATCAAATCCCATGCCCTCCACGGTCTGGGAGATCGTATTACACTCGCAACTGTTACAGAACTGCAGAGCATGCACTGCAATCACTCGCTGCTTTAGAGACACTAGCTAATAAGCTAAACAAGGTCCTCAATATATGGCTCGATCAGCTTCTTGGGTTGTATGCTTTGCATCAAAATATGCATGCATTTTCTCTCTGATGATTTGCTATGTTATTTTTTTTTATCACAATGGGTGATATATCGTTTGTTTGCAACTGACAGGGTATGGAATTTTGCATTGTGATTTTCAATTGAAACGTTGAAGTATAGTCATTGTAAAAATCCTTAAAATGTGTCTAAATTTATTTCAATAAAAATATCCATGGAAATGTCATAGAGATAATTATCACCGTTTAGCTCCTACTTTAGG